>VWPW01004700.1:116580-142043 GCA_013389825.1 Crypturellus undulatus | reverse complement strand
TTTTTTTTTTTTTTTTTTGAGGGAGGGTTGTTTGTTTTTTGGCAGGTTTTTTTTTGCAAGTTTGGAACAAAATTCTGTCGGGACCCCTATTTGAGTATGATCTTCAGCAAATCAAAAGCGAGCTGTAACAGACTATGCTCTGTACTTTGTTTTTCAAAAGAAAGCAAATTAGGATTAGTGTTCCAGAAAGGTATTTCCTTTACAGCCATTAAAATTAAAATGGTAACGCATTAAACACATGGGAAGTCACAATGCCGCTTCCTCTGAGTTCTGATGGGAAAGTGCACAATGTGGAGTTCACTGTTGAATTATTTTACAGAAGCAACTCAGCATTAGCACTGGCTCTTATAAGAGCCAAGCCCAATGAGAGGCAGCAGGAAGACCTAATGAACTGGCAGTCTCTGAGGGACACCTAATAAATCTGGCTCCTCTGCTGTGCTTAGTGCCTTCCAGCTGCACCCTCAAGGGCTGGGACAAACCCTTGGGGTGCTGGTGCTCCCTGTGTCACCTGTTTAAGCAAAGCCCTTAGGACAGGGATCAAGAGATGGTTAGTACAACCACCTGCTGCCATAGGAAGGCCCCAGGTGCCAGCCAGAAGAGCCTCGTGCTCCTGCTCAGACGCCTGGCAGGTGTAAGACACCCGCAGGTGCCAGAGGCCGCGCCATGCCCTGCTGCCTATGGAGCCTAGGAAAGTCACCAAGAGGTTTTCTGCCCTGCAAGCGGCCTGGTAGAGATGAGTTCCCGGTCTCACTGCAGAGAAGACCTGCAAAGAGATCATCGGCAAACCCTGGGAAGGACCTGGAGCAAGTGAGAGAGCTGGACTCAGGGGGACTGCACTGACTGGACAGAGGTATTTTATTAGAAGCATCTCTGTGCAGTCAGTTCCTCAAACCCCTCCTCCAATAGCCTGAACCACTAAACACCAAGCCCCCTGCAGAGACATCTAGCCCCAAGGCCAACACACAACCTATTCGTTTAAAGTAACAGCCTGGCCCAGAAGCTGCCCCATAATTTCTTCTGTTTCCCAGCTTGCGCTTGTCATACACCTGTGGCCAGTTACACTAATTACTCTCCTTCCCTCTCCTCCTCCTCCCACCAGTGGCTGGAGATGTGGCCTGCCAGAGTGTCAAACATCCTGCATCCGCCTCCGCAGCAGCTGGCTGCGCTCGCCTCCAGCTTCCCTGTGCCCAGGGCAGCCGCTCTCACCGCGGGGCTGCTGCCTGATGCGGGCACCCCTCTGCACCGAGCAGCCCAGTGCCGCTTGGGTTGTGCCCACGGGGTAGCAACAGGGGAAGTTCAGAGGCAAGAGCTTGCAAAGCAGTTTTCCAGGCTTCCCCTCTTGCTTATCACAGGAAGTGCTGGAAGTCTCACACCTGTACAGACTGCCCTCGAAGAACTTCTAGGCCATTTCTGGGAGAAGGACTGTAGAGCTGCAGGGACTTCACCCACAGCATTCCCAGCAGAACTGACAGGGATTCAGAGAAAGGGATGGCAGGAGAAAAACAGAGAGCTGAAGGAAACCTCCAGGATTTCCTTGCCCTCGCTTGCCCTCCTTGCAGCACAGGGCAGCTCAGTGTGGCCGCCCTCACACCGCCGGACGGCGCGGTGCCCTCACGCACCTCCTTGGCCTCGCTCGGGCCTGCCACCAGCAGCGTGGCCTCCCCAGGGAGGCCTCAGGAGGAAGCTCAGCAGCACCAACACTATTTGGGGCTGGTATCCTGAGTGAGGGATGAGCAGGGCAAAAGTGTGAGGAGAAAAACAAGACAGATAGGTTCAGGAAGCATGGGTCTTCACTATGCTGCCATTTCTCCTCCATGCATGCCTGGAGCAGACCCTGTGCAGTGAAATGGTATTGCCCATCATATCCCAAGGTCCCCTTGTCACTCGCCATCGCTTACTCAGCCTCCAGCAGCCAGTGACACTCCACAGCACAGGCACTTTGGCCTCCCTCAGGGTTCAGCAGTAACCAGAGAACAAAATCCAAAACATGCACCCAGAACCCAGATAATTGGCAAATTCCAGACTTACCATTAACCAGGATTTGAAGTTGTGCTTGATTCTTGAAGAGGTGCAAAAATGACAACAAAGTGTTCTTTAAGAAAAGGCCCTGTCATGTATTGTTGTATTTCTGTATTTGATACTTTGAAAAAGTTCTTTAAATGTACTTTAACAAACTCAGCAATCGTTTCTGACTCCTCTTTCTGCAAGTTAGGAAAAATCTATCCCAATTCCACTGAATAACACTTTAAATTCACAAGAGCAACCTCAGAAACAAACAACATCTCATATTAAAGTATGTGCGACAAATTTAAGGAGTAAACAAAAAAATAATTCTTCAGATAAATTTTGTAGACTGATGGTTGTTAATGGCTTTCCAGAAAGTATTGGAAGATGAAGAAAGTTTTAATGGAAGAAAATTCAATATTTACAGCAGCAAATCTTGTGAGGAGTAGCCTAAAGTTTAAGAACTGTACATTTATATAAGTATCAAGAAGTCAGTGACAGATGGCAAACCTTAAATAAATCAGCCATTGATTTCACGACATAATTCCATTTGGGCAAAGTAAACAAGAAAATTATCGAAAGTCATCTATTTATATTCCACAGATATTAATTTTTCAAGGTCATATGTAGGGGATAAATGATGTATTAGAGAGGAAGCTAATGAACTGGAGAATAGTTTGAGGGACCTTGGTATGAACACTAGAGTCCTGTAAAGCACTGTCAAGCAAGTAAAGTGTAACACGTTATAAAAAAAAATAAAAAAAAAATAAAAAAAAAATGCAGTCAGAGGTTTCAGTTACTGACCAAAGTGCATCAATCTTCACAATCGAAACCAAGTCTTCTGATAACTGTCTTTGAAATGGAAGTCTGGACTCAATATCTTGATTAGCCAATATAACATACTGTATTACTCATTCCTGTTTAAAACAGTTCCTAATCTTCAGTAAAATATTTATCATTTGCTGCTCTGCCTACCACATGCCTCTCCCTACTTAATGCATATCAATATAACTTAATAAACTATACTAAACTATAACGTATAACAGGGCTGTGGTTTTGCGGGGAGCAGCAGAGACAAGACAGGTTTTTCCTTCATGCAGACCCTGCTTTGGTATAAAACTAGCCTAAAGATTTCATGGCTAGGCATGGAAAACAAACCTCTGGATGAAGCGCTCTGATTGTAGGTAGCAAAGAGCTACCTGCAGCATCACTCCCTCCTCGAAATACAAGCGTGTGAGCATAGTTAGAAACCAGACGTAGTTGCCACAACGTTTGACCTACCCCATCACTTCACACTGTGTTGCAGATCTTGCTCTGTTAGGAGAAAGCAGCATCACAAAGTAGTTTAAAATGAAGATTAGCAACTCCCTTATGAGGTTAGGCAGGAGGAACATGAGCTACAGTGACTGAAAAAAAGCAGATGCCTCAAATTATGTTTAAATTCACCATCACCCCCACACTTAAGATGCAGCCCTGGAGCACAGACCTAGCATCCTGCTACTGAGGTGCCAGGGTCCAGTTGCAGGTGAATCCATTCTGCAAGTGCAACTGCTGCCACGTATAAGACCAGGTGCTCATTGGCATCCAGCAGAGTAAGTTCTTACATTCACTCTTGGCTCTTATCAAACATAAGGGAATTTAAAAAGCCATTAAACAGGAGGAGTTAATAGATGCAGACTTGATTGTTTTGTCCGCAAACGAGGATTTTATTTTAAAGTTATCCAAAAGAAACAGATCCACTGTGAAGAAACCAAAGGTGTAGCTCCTCCTTCCTTCTCATGTTCCATTTATTTCTGGCCAAAAGCAAACTGTTTTTTCCACCATATGACTGCTACCTACCCCTGCCCTACCATTCTGGCAGTTAAATAAGATAATAGACATGCTGGTGAATCAGATCCTGTATTTACAACCTCTTTGTGTGAGCAGATATTATTTGAGCACCCTGGAGGACAGGGCTGACTGCAACATCACACTGCTGAACAACTCCAAGATCTAAATGAAGTGAGGGATGAGCATAAACATTCCTGGGAGAAAATCCTTGTCTTTTACAGAAGTGAGTAAACAAGAAAAATGTGTACAGGAAGATGCTCTTCAGACCATTAGGGATGAAAACAAGCAAAACTTTAATCAAACTTAACATGGAAAGAGAAATGTAAAATGGATTAGATATGACAAAACAGCAAAGAGAAGAGACAGAAGAAACGCCCTAAGAGATGCTTCGGTTGAGTGGATTCAGCACCACAGATGCATTGGGGAGATATTTGCTACCCATTGCTGCAACAAACCCCTAGGTGACCCCAAGCAAGTTATTTCATTTGTGTGCCTAGGTGCCCCACCTCCAGCCTTGACTTATTTCAATTGTCATATTATGAATATTATTTTGATATTTATTTTGACTCTGTTCTTGCCTCAAACTACACAAGCATCAATTTCCTAGGATACCAGGACTTCTATAAAAATATTTCTACCTAAGTATTTGCCTTTTAACTGATATAAACTAGCATCTGTAGTCTGGCTTCCATTTGGAATTAACAGGAAGAATATGGGTTTCTTTTTCCCCTCTTGTTGGGGAGGGGGAAAAAAAATGAGCATATAGTGAACCATTAGGAAGACAATGAGTCTGCTCCTGACACTGTAGCCTGGTGAAGCTAAGTGACAAACCCACCCCTTTACAACCCAAACCCTGAAGCCTCCTCCCTCACATCCACTCAGCCCACGAGGCCAGAGCTGCAAGATGCTGTGGGGCTTTTGGTGCCCTCAATTCTCAGCCCTGAGGACCAGTACTTACCCCCAGCAGCCAACATGGCACCTACAGGGGCCCAGTCCATGACCATAAAAGTGGAATTACACAGGGATCACATTACATTTGAAAAGCAACAGTGAATGTGGAACGTCAATGGAACAAATCAAAATTTCCATGGGAAGGAATGAAATACCTGCAGCAAAGAAGCCAGCTTATGAAGAGATGGCTTACTAGTTTCTCACAAGGAGCATGTGCTGTTTATTATTGCATCCTAATAAAGTCTCACGAAGAGCAAATCTGAAAAAAATTCTAGCTGTTGCCAGATGTGCATGTCTGTTACACACAGTAAGGTGTCTGTTTACACACAGTTTTTTCAAAAATTCACTTTGTTCAAGTGATTCAAAGCTTTTCACTTCTGTGACCAAAAATAGCCCCTGATGGTTTGTTTAATGCTGGAATACAAGGACGGATAATTTACAGTACCGCATTTAAAATACATTTAGCCTAAATTACTAGTAAAAAGGAAATAAATGCACAGCAATTAGGAAAAAAATGCAGAACAAAAGCTTTATCTATTGTTTGCTCTGATATTTCAAAAGTCTGACTTGTTCAAGTTACATTAGTTACATGTCTTCTGCACAACAATGATGATAGGTTGTCCTCTGCTACAGCTGCATACAGATACTAAAAAAAAGCATAATAATGAACTTAAAAAAATAGAGCACTGATCACAAGGATAATTGTTAGGTGAAAGTAATGCAGAGACACAAGCTTGAAAGCTTGTTTGCTTGCAGGAGTCCCAGACAGGCCAAAACTGCACTGGGCAACAAACAAAAACAAGATTGTGATTCCTGCTCCAAGCAGCTGACAGAGGAGCAGAAGTTTTCTAAAGATGGCAATTTCTTTTAAATTAGGTCTTTCTAATAAGGCCAAACAAAAACAGTGAGCTAAAATGATGTTCTTTGAAGAGTGGTTAATTTTTGCATTTTGAGACCACTCTTCACTGAAGAACAGTAAGAACACAACTTTCCTATGGCATCTAACATCTAGAGGGCACATCCCAGGGGAAGGAGAGGGCGCTGTTGTTAAAACAATGGCCCTCAGAAGGCCCAAGCAGGCTGCAAGACAAGAGCCCGTTGACTGACTTAAGTGGGAGTGGGGTGCAGGAAGCAACCGAAAACATGAACACTTGACACTATCCAGGAGCTTTAAAGAAAGGAGAGGAAAAAAAAAAAAAAAAAAAAAAAAAAAAAAAAAAAAAAAAACACACACACTTTCAGCCACAGATACAAGTGTTCATTTAGCTAGTCTTGTCAGCCAACAGCAGTATTTCTTCATTACAAGAGTAATTTCTATTGCAAAAATGAAGTGTGCCACAGAACCCTCAAAAGATTTTAAGCATTTCTTCTACATTCCAGAAAGTGCTTTAGTCTAAGCGTTGCTGCCTTACAGCTGAAAAGTTCCCAAAGGGCTTGTGATTTGGCCAAAGAAAACTATTTGCGTCATGACCATGGACTTGTGTCATCATCTAGTGATATTTTGAAATGATCAAAACAGATAGAGCTTTCAGAAAATGTTAACACACTCTAGAAGAAGCCCCCCAAAGCAACAGCAATCAATTATGCATGTAGTATGTATTTTGTGGCACACAGATCTGAGATACAGTTTCCAGCAGCCTTCGGGGTATAGGAGTGAACTAGGTAATTGGGTTTTTTTCTGTCATTTCCCCTCCCCCCCTTTCTTATTCTTGAGGCATGTAACTAAAACAAAATAAAGATCCCAAATTCAGTATTATCTTTCAAATTAAAACCCACACATTTACTAGGTGAAATAATGAATAATGTGATCATAAGTCTCATGGGTTTTGGCTTTTTATTTCTCTCTTGGAGATACAACTCAAAGGTTAGTAACTCTAGAGAGTTGTTTTCAAGACAGACCATTATTTCTATTTTTCATTATTTCTTTGCAGATAGCCATATTGTATGGGCTTCATTTATAAAATAAACAAGCTCCATGCTTTAAAATACTTGTTTTTTTTCCCCTTCCATCTTTGCAAGTGGTCTTCTGCTGATGCCATGTTTATTCAAATGCACATGCATTTGCTGTGTCCATCTTCTCCTCAACCATTGCTTCTCAGATCGCATCCTCCTCGATGCACTTGTAGACATCAACCTCAGCTCCTCTCATATGCTCTGGAGTGGAGCACTTGGAGCAACCACCAAGGGGGAATTGTAGGCACCCTATCCCAATGAGTGCCGTGTTTAGAACAGGGGTACGAGCAGAATCAGCTACCAGCCTTCTTGTCACGATGCTCTGGGCCTGAGCACCCCCAAACCAGTCCTAGATCACCTGCTTTACCTAAATGCGTGACCTCAGCAACAGTGCAGAAGGCTCTTCTCACAGCCAGACACCAAGCTGGCACACACATGCACACAGAAGAGAAAAAGGGTTCACACTGTGTAGATACACAAGGTGAAAACTTTGGGGAATCCATTCCCATGAGGCGCTCTCAGTGCAGACAGTAAGTGCAAATTTAGAATAAAGAGGCCACTTCTTTTCAGCTGCAGTTCAGTACATGACTTCAGTAAATACAGCTTTCCTCTGACAAGTCCAAAACTGGAAACAAAGCCAACTATCTCCTGCTCTACTAACCACATTCAGCAGCTTCCAGGTCTACGACTCAAATCCCTTCACTTTGCTACTATTCAACAGAAGGGACAATAGTAAACTGTTATGATTAATAATTGAGATGAATAATTGGCTAATTTGGGGGTATCTCTTTATACCATGCTTCACCTAATTTTGGTCTTTATTCAAATATTGGCCAAAGGAATTATTACAAGAGAAACAGTACTCAAATCTCCCTAACATACTGTTATCTGGGCATTTATTCACATGCACTTTCATTACAAGTTGTATAGTAGATCTAAAAGAATAACAGAGGTCTGGTTGTCAAAGGTTTAACCATTCCCTCAAGCTTTCATTCATTCCGATGACAGCCACTTGGGTTCCGCTTTTGTATGTGGAAAAGTTGCCCGCTGGGCACTCCAAAGAGTGTCTGAGCTGCACTGCCCTTGGCTTTCACCAGGTCTGAGGGGACAGGATGGTACTTTGGTGCCTCACTCCTCATTGCCATCCCTGAACAGGCTTGTTTGGGAAGAACAGTTTGTGGGTGGTCATACCAATGTGGTCTTCAGCATAATTACATTTGAAGTGCAGCTCAAAATAAATAAATAAAAGGCAGCAAGCTGCTCATCTGTCTCCACTGCTACATGATTTTTACATTATTTAAATCATTTTATCCTAAGCTCCTAATCATCAACATTTGAAAAGTCCCTTCTTGGGACTACACTTTTGTCCAACTTCTGTTATTTCAGCTATATCAATAAGATAAAGCAGAAAAAGAGCAATAACCTCTAAAAACCCAGTTTTCATAGCATGTTTCCAACAGAGCACACTTACTAGAACCCTGGCGTCCACCAAAAACCATGAGTTACACTGAGTGGAAGTGACCACCTTGGTCCTCTGTTTGGGAGAGGGGCCACCCTTGCCTCCAAGCAGGAAAGGCCAAACCCCTGCAGCGAGTTCATAGGCGTGAAAACCTCACATAGGGGTCTGCCTGTCAACTGTATTCTCCCATTCCCCATCCCCACCAACCTCTAAGGGTGTTGTAACCATAAAATATTTTTTTAAAAAGTCAAGCTCCTTGATTCACTGAGATGTCTTCCCTGCTGTGAGGAGGGAAGGACAAAATATGTAACATGAGTGCATTTGGATATGCAATCCCTAAAGTTTTTCAAATATGCAGCCCCTTAAGAAGCTTCACAGAGTTTGCCTAACAGCACACACAAGTTTGCATTCACTAAATCACTTTGTGGGTGCTTTCAAAGTTGCCTGCTGCTCCAGGGAACTATGAATGAAAAGCTGGAAACCACTGAGCATGAACAGTTACTACCCAACACTGTGGCAGACCCCACATGATGTTCGTGTATTTGTCAACTGAACTCAGATATTGCCCAGTTACCCCAAACCAGAAAGTACACAGCAGAAATTCAAGGACTGTGCCAGGAGGGAAGACTGATTTATAACTGGTCCCTGTGATATTTCATACTCTGAGAAAAAAAGTGGAGGAGGAATAGAAGAATTGCATAGATAGAGCAAGGACAACATGAATAAAGCTTCTAGCTCAGTACACTAAAGCTAACCTATTTGAAAATAATATCCTAAACTCTCAAGGCAACAAGATAGAACATTGATACAAAACATTTATAGAAAGGAATATCCTCATCTGGCAACCAATAACTTGACAGCCACTGTTGCAAATAAACATGATTGCCCTGCATCCCCTCATCCAACACAAAGCATGTGTTGGACCTCTTTAGCGCTGCTAGCCTACTTAATTCTCCATTATATTAGATACAAAAGTTATCTGCATGGTCCACCAAAGTTAGCAGGCTTCACAATATTTAACAGCAGCCACCATAGTCTTTTACATCAGCTTAGAAAAGGTATCAATTCCCTACTAACAAATAATTATATACAATGTGGCACCACATATAAGCAAAAAACACACCAACACTGCCAAATATTTCCAGCAGCAGTAACTGTGGGAGCAGTCAGCACTTCAAGCCACTGATTTTTACATCCTTCTGGGCCTGCTGTCACAATGCTGACGGGGACCAGACACGCAAACAAGTACTGCTCTGACTCAAACGCAACCACCATTCTGCCTGCAATAAAATACATAGAGGCATCTGGCATTTAACTGCTGGGTTGAAGAGGAGCCCTGAATTGAAGTTTGTACATGTTCTCCAAAGACTAGGATCAAATTAGATTGCTTGCAGGTTTCTCACTGCACAGAGGCCCCAGTATAACCACAGCTCTGCCCAGCAGCATGAAACATGGGCAGCAAAGGATGCTTGGGAGTGGGTGGATCAAGCAGCGCCCAGCATGGGCCAAGATGACTCAGTGGAAGAGCCTGAAGATTCATGTAGCTAGATGAGTAAACAGAGGTGCTGGGGAAGGCTGCTTATTGTCCTAGAGCAGAATAAATCTCCTCAACAGAGGGCAGATTTAATATTAAATAATATAGACCACTACCACTCAAACAGAATCTAAAAACTTATTGGTAATTTTTAAGTATTTTATATGTGAAATTCTCAAGTTTCTCAGATGATGGGCTGCACCACAATCTCAGCACCAGTAGCGTCTGGAAAGCATAACCAAGCCAGTCCAACAAGAGTAAGCAAAGAAGGGAAAGGAGTAGCCCAGAAATGGCTAAGCTGCAAAGCACTCAGAACCTTCCCATGGAGAACTGGGAAGCTGGAAGGCTGGCTGCCAGCCAGCTGATAGCGAACCTCTGCAAGCCATGCAAACAGACATGTGATTATTCTAGTTCATCAGCAAAACCACAAGGAAAATGTGTTTTTGACTTGTTGTGACATCAAAGAGTTACTCAGACCTTTCCCCCTACCCTGTAAACTAAGTCATTTCTTTCCCGCCCCCTCCCCAATTCCCAAATTTTTCTAACAAAAAGCATATAAAAAAGCAAAAACTATTAAAATGTTCATTGAAAGACAGCAACTAAAGTTACTGCAGAGAAGTGTCAAAACCACCAGCACAGAATCACTTTCAATCACCTTCTTGGCAACACAAAATTGCTTTGCCAGAGGTGAGGAAGACCAACCCTGAACAACCCTAGCCCTGCCCAGGGCTCCCTTTGAGAAATGGGGAATTGAAGGTTCAATTGCTCTCCCCAAAAATACACCAGCTGAGGAACTTCACTTTAATTCTGCATCTGAATAGGGTAAAAATACATAGGGAAGCTGAAGCTGAATTCTGCTTACATGACCTAGTTCCTCTGGTTTTAGAGGGCACAGCTTACAAAACTGGCCTGGTGTGAAGGGACAAAAATACTTCCAAAACCAGCTCTATGTGCTATTCAGATGTTTCTATGTATTCAGATAAACTATCAGCAGTTTAGAAATAGTTTACTGAGATGCCAAAGCTGCAAGTGCCAATACCAAACTCTTTACCCACCCCTACTTCTATGGCAGAGCCCAGTGCTGGGGGGGCTGAGCAGCAGCTGGCTGCTTCCAGGTGAGAGGGAATAGAGGGAATCCAAATAAGGCTGGGGGGGGAAGTGGGGAGAAGAGGAAAAAGTCTGTGGGGCTTTGAAAGGAATCTACCTTGCTGCTCATGACAAGAAAAAGGCAAAGGCAATATTCAGAAAGAAACAATCCATCAAAAATGAAAAACCGAGTGAAGACAGAAAAGGGTAGCGTTCTTTTGGCTGACTTTTTTTTTCCAGGGGGCGGGGGTGTTGTTTTTAAATGAGAGAGAAATAGCCCAGCAATTAAATAAAACAAAACACCAAAGGCAATGTACTTGACTCACTGGGGAGTGAAGCCTGGATTAAAAGCAATTTAATGAATACCCCAGGGCTTGTTCAAAGCCTCCAGGGAGAGTTTTACACAAACCCATTTAAGTTCATCTGCTACCTAAAATGATGCATAGATAGGAGCATGCTTGAAAGTGTGGAGAGATTATACTAAGCTTGAAAATGAAATGTCTTGGTTGGACCCATTGGTCCAAGGCATGAGACTCACTATCAAGCTTTTGTTTTTTTTTTTTGTTTGTTCTTTAGGTTTTATTTTGGGGAAAGGGGATTATTCCAATGAAAATATTGGGAAACACTGCTTCATTCATATGGACATAAGTTGGATCCTCTAATTCCCCACCTATGAGGAGTCTGGGTCATCTTTACAACACCCATACTCAGCTTTCTCTCACCTTGCAGGCATAACTGCACAGGTAACACCACAGTGGGTGACATACAAGAGACTAATGTAAGAAATAAAGAGAGTTATCCTTGCAAGGTGAGGGAAATGAATACTGAATGAATATTGAATGAGTAGAAAGAATAGACTTCTCTTAGCAGGGAAATTTAATTGTCTTTCCCTCAACTCCTTCTGGACCAATCTGCACTTCCCTGCACAAAGCAGCCTCTGGCCTCCTCCTAGGACCCCTTCTGCTCATCCTCACCTGCAGGGGTGCTGCACAGCTGCCCCATGGCAGGCATGCTGCACCATGCACACAAGGAAAGGTAGGGAAGGCATGACAAGATAGACATTCTTGCACATGCCCAAGAAGGACAGAAGACAGCGGATAGTCTAAAACTCCTCTCAGCTTTTACTAAGCACTTGGTTTTGAAAGACATGTTTATATGGACCTATAAGCAAGCAGGTTTCTAGAAATATTTTCTGTACAGGCTTTTCTTCAAGTTTTGCTCAAGGCTATGTCCAATGAGCACACTAGGTCTACCTATTTATGCAGTACTAGCAAAAAATATCCTGCCAAAACTGCTGTCTTCTTGAGGCTGAAGCTTCTTCCCTGGGAGAAGGCAGCACGTCCTTACTCACAAATCCTACAACGTCAAATCCAGGCAGAGCTGTCTCCTTCAAATGTTCATCTTTTATTTCCACAGCAATGTTCTTTGCTGCAATTCTGTGCCATTTACTCTTTTATTCTTACCAAGGTCTCTTCTTACAAATGCTTACAAGCACACAAACAGTTTCACCTTCATCTTCAATGAGTCTTTTAAGTCTCAAAGATATGAGATTTTAATACAATGGTGAATTTTGTGCTTCAAGTTATGCTGTGCAACAAAACCCACCTTAAAACACGACCCTTCAGTTTGACCCTTAAGCGTGAAATAAAGTGACATTTCTGCTTTGATCCTCAATCCAAACTCACAAGTCAGCTTTGGAGTTGGATCTCAAATGATCAAGGACCAATCTCCGAGTCCACTGCAAACAAGACCTAAATTGCCAGTCTTGCATTAAGACCTGCTCTGTAGGGATTAACACTGTATGAACTCAAACTGCTCTGCAATCCTTTTACAGATAGAGCACCTGACAAAGCTCCACAAATTCCAGTTAAGATTTGGCTTAACTAGAACTTTAAGTTTCAGATTCAGCTCTTGGATGTCACACAATCTTTCAACAGTGAAGAGAGGCATGCTATTTTCTCTCTCACATCTGTGAGATATCTACTTTCTCTGATTCCCCTCCAGGCAACAGGACTGGCAACTCCAGCAGCCTGCACCTTATTTCTAGCATTGCAATAGTCATCAGGCAAATAGCACTATTTGCCTAGTAGTTTACTATAGGTAATAGCTCTAGTTTAGTAAAAGTAAACTTTTCATTTTACTACTCAGTGCACTTATGAAGCAGCTTGTTTTCTATGGCATCCAAAGGCCCATGTTTTCTACGGGCATCCAAAAGTTCCAGTGGTGCAAGTGCTCCCTATGGCACCCACACATGTTCTTTATTTAATGAAGGCATTTCTATCATTACATTCTATAATCTCTTTTTAATTACACTTAAATTCTGACTCAAAAAACTCCCTGGTCACATTTCTCTCCTTGGTACTAATACCTACTAATGGGAGCACTTAAAAATCCAACATGTTTAAAGCATAAGTTAAAAATCCAATTAGGCATGGGCTTTGATCAGATTCTGCCTGCTTCATTTGAATCTCCACTCAGGAAACAAACCAACAAGAACTGTGGAGCACTGTGGGAGCAACGCGAGTTGTGACTTTCAGCACATACACACATCACCAGCTAGCACTGATGGGGACTGCACACATGCACATACCCTGTCAGGTGTTCACTGAGGGGCAGCACTTGCTCTGCAACCATTTAGCAGAACCTCTGAATAAATATTTGTGATTGAATAGACTTCCCCAGTAGCAGCTCCCTCCCCCTTTAACAGAAACAGGATCAGATTATCTACGTGCACACACACCAACAACCTTTATCCTCTTATTTCCATCTCTTCCCAAACCATCGACTTAAAAACTGTAACAATAAAGCAAATCCCAGGATTACACCAGATGTGGTTCTTGTCATCTAAAGGATAACCAGCTTCACTTCTCTAGGTCTAAAGCAGCAGCTGCCTGGCCTTAGCAGCACGAGTGCGTCAATCCTGCATTTCAGGACAAAGTTACTCATACTCTACCCACCCAGTTCCCTACACGCCCACCTCCTCCTCCCCTCCTCCCCAAAAAAGAGAAAAAAAAATAAAACCACTTAGCCTAGCGCCCCTCAGGGAAGGCCATCTGCCTATCCCAGGAACAAAGGGGTGTTGACCAACTTACCTAACACAAGCATCTTGGCAGTATGAGATACTGACCTCTGTAACAGCAGAAATACAGGCTGTCGCCTCATTCACACACTGGAGCTCACATGAGGCACTTGTCCACCCACATGCCTATTTCAAATCAGGTCAGAGGGGAAGTGATGCTTGGGATCAAATACAGACTCACATTTGAGTTTGAATAGACCTGCCAGAAGGTTCAGTTTTGGTGGCCAGCTACTGCTTCTAGCTTTCCTGTTGCATAGGGCACTAGCCTGCCAACCTTGAGAGCTGTGCAGGTTCACAACAGCTCAGTTACATGTGCTCGTGTTATCAGCGCCTCAGGCACATCAGATTCTTGCAGCATATGCTCAAGATTAGGTCTGCTCAGGGCCATCACAAGGCTTGGTTTAAGCAGGAACACAGAGCTCCCTGGTGCTGTAGAACAGCAAGGGCAGATCAAAGGAAAGGAGGAACCACCTTCCTCTTTCCATGAGCTAACTGCTGTGGCCCATTTGAAGGTGAACTCTGAACTTTGCCCCCTCCACACCAGGCAGATGCCAAGGGGTCTCAGGTGTACTTTAGTCCTATGTATAAAACCACAGACACTGGACCTAGAGATCATTCAATCATAGCATGAAGCTCTTGCAGATGCATCACTTTTGCCTACAAGAAAATTCATCTGAATACATATTAAAGTCATAAGTGTTCAGCTGGTAGTTTTGACCTCTCAACTTTGTACTGTAGTGGTAAATTATTGGCAGTCCTGGAAGACAAAGCTTCCTTCCTGCCTGGGATCTCCTAAAGATCTCCTTAAAAGAGGGATGAAGAAAGCAGGAAGAAAAATACCATCCAACTCTTACTTCCTGCCATTACTTTAAAAAAGTGATAAAAATAATTGCAAGTCCTCTTGTCAAAGGGCACAGAAACAGATGGGAACTGGAAGAGCTAACACATAAATTAGACACAAACACTAGTTGTCTGCACAAAAATCAGTTTTTAATTTCCACTCACATGGTTATTGATGTGGCCAAAATGCTATTCCTACATGCCTTCACTTCAGCAGGACAGGTTTACATTTTTCCAGTTTGCCACATAACTACATAGCCCTTAAAACTGCCTACAGCTAGAAAAGATGACAAACAGGAGACAACCCCACTATTTTCAGCGAGGAAGGTAAAGGTTAAAAAAAAAAAAAAAAAAAAAAAAAAAAAAACCACACACACACAGGTTTTCAGCCGTAATTATAAAAGTTAAGTAGTCCCTGTGCCAATGGGGGAACAGAGATGCACAGGGGACCTGGATGGGCCAAGGGTGGGTTGGGTAACTGCCCATGGCTCAGAGCTCAGGCCTACAGCCAGGTGAGGGCAGGGGATGAGCAGCACTCAATGGACATAACTCAATGGACAGCCCAGGACAGGCCAGCAAGCCCACGGGAGCCTGACAGACACCAAGAGGGGACAGACACTTGCTGCTCAACAGGGGAGGAAAAAACCAGGGTAGAGCTCTGCTCCTGGGAGCACCCACCAGCACAGCCCCACAGACACCATATGCCGAGGTGGCTCCTGAGGCAGCGCCTGGCCCACCATGCGAGTCAGCAGCGTGGCCCAGGGCAGCCGCCAAGGGAACTTTGTCCTTAAAGGCCAATAAAAGGAGAGCAAGCAAAGCATACAGACCTTTACACCAACCTGCAAATGGGGATTACACTTTAATTTGCAGGTGAATTAAAGGTTAGTCACAGGCATGTGCAGAGAAAGAAAATAGGAGTGAAGTGGAATCCCTCAAGTCAGCACTGATAAACACTGCAGAGGCTTGCGAACACAGGAAGGCCAGGGAAATGGTATGGTCTTGTTCCACGTGCCACTTCGTAAAAAAGGAATAAAAGAAAAACCCACACACTTGAATATGGTGGCAAGAGCCCCCAGCTGACTGGAGCACAAAGCAAATGAAGCGGAGAGAGGTCACCCTCTTCAACTCTTCTGATTGACCTGGGAGATGTCTTTCTAGTAGAAGCTGCCAAGCACAACGGCACCTGCAGCCAGCTCTGCCCTTCCAGCAAAGAGCTCTCCTAGCCTCGGCATGGCCTCCCTTGCAATACTCCTACATCTACAAACCATCATCTCAGGAGAGACCTTGAGTGACAGCACTCTCAAGCCACTGTCACCAATAAGACCATGTTTGCATGCCTAGCAAACAACCTTCCCAGGGCAAGGAAGGGCTATACTGCTTAGGAAATGCAAGGCAGAGAGCAGAATAAGACAGCAGAAACACTGCCTGCATGGCAGACTCTTCACTTCCCCACTCTAATACAGAAAAGCAGAGGATCCCTGGCTAAACAGGACCATGAACAACAGCTTGGAAACCCTGGAGCAGAACTCGTGGTTCTGGGGCAGGAACTGCACACAGCAGAGCTCTACAGAAGGAGCTTTTGAAGCCCCACTTACCTGCAACAAGAGGATTTTCCTGGTCAGAGCACAAGGAAGGACACACGAATATCCCCAGTGGTCACCCTCACAAGTAGAGACTGCACCTGGATAGGGCTGCTGTGGGACACTAATCATTTAGAAAGCATGGCATTACGTACATGTGTTTTGTTAACTGTCCTTGCACCCACTGTAAAATTCTGTCTTCTCTAGAACATTATAGAAAAAGTACTCAAGAAAGAGGCTACAGAATGTGGTAAGACTCACTAGAAAAGCTGGTGTTTGGGAGTAGGGGGAACTGAATCAAGACTGCCACATACAAGTTTAATGTTGATTCAGTAATGTCTGCCTTCCATTATCCATGTCAGCTTTTTTAGTATGCCAAAAGAATTCAAAATAGTTCATAGTTCCAGAAGCCCCAACTTTTTCATTTTTTTTTTCCCTCTTTAATGCAATTACACTCTTGCTGTCATGTCAGAAATATTAATAGCCTTTTCTGCGTGGGATAGTGAAGTTCTCCAGCAGGACCAGTACACTTCAATAACTCAGTGGCCTGCAAGCTAAGTTACATGTAATTAATATGCCAGTGTTATTTTCACTGAAACTAATGAAAATAGACAGTATCATTTTCAATACTTCCAGCATGCAATTCTACAGGAAGAAAAAAAACAGCTACCACTCAGTTGCTCAGAAATACTCTAGGTAGGAGAAACAAGTGAGAAGACAGAAAGGCTCAGCTGTTGCTCTGTCATGTTCTGTAGGAGGGTGCAGCGGGATAAGCTCTGCGCTTCATTACAGCAGTTTGGATCTAGTGTCGACCTACCCGGCTGAGTGGTGCTGAGCCAGATGTACGTGGCTAAAGCACCTCAGAGGTCCCCTCGAGCCTCAGACCCAAAGCCCCTACCATCACATGATGGACATGCCGGGTGCACAGCTCAGAGCAGCTCTGTTCCAAGGCCACCAACCTGACCCAGTGCTTGTTGTACAGCAAGTGAAAAGCAACTATTGACTTCTGGAGGCAATCACACAGACCACACGCAATCAACATACTCGGCCCACTCTCAATACACTTCTTTCAGAAAAAGAGTCATAAAATCTTAGGGCTTGCCCAGAACAAAAACCAAACCCAACAGCCTCACAGGCAGCTGTGGTCATATCTGAGCTTCCCTAAACTTGCCACAGGAGACCACCTACATTTCATCTGGGCAGGGAAAAAAAGAAGGTTGAAAGGCAGAGATCAGCAGGCACAGTCCACACATTTGCCAGCACAACAGCAGCAAGATGCTGGCACAGTGTGGGGCTGACTACCCCGTTCCCACTAACAGTCACCAACCCACAAGTGTGGGACACAGCAGAGCACTCCTGTTGATGGTCACGCTGGCTCTGGGGTGTGTTTACCCCACTCAGTTATGCCAACCTCACAGTTTATGGGTGCGCAAACACAACTCCCAAGATAGAGCATTTCCCGCATCTGGCAAATCAAATACATTTTAGAAATTAATCAATACCAAAATGCTTACCCAGGAGAAGCTTTATCAATTCTACACTTACAACCCCAGCTGACACGTTATTAATCACCAAGTGCTCAAAAAGTATTCCCTCCCTCCCCCTCAGTTCTTAGCAGTTCTGCTCCCTCATCCCAACAAGGGATGTTACAGAGCAGCACCTAGGACACCTCCAGTTCCCAGGACCACTGGGCAGGTGCCAAACGTGCTCTTCTCTGGCAGACCGTTTAATGCAGACGGAGAGCCATCTTGCCTGCACAGCTATCGACCTTAAGGCATAATAACACAAACAGCCTTTAAAGACATTTTAACCACCTGAAGCCTTTGTTTTAAGATAAGGCATTAGAGTAGAGATTATCCATTAGATCCAATTACAACCACCGTTTTAATTATCTCTCTACCTTTCCTAATCCAAAAATCCGTACAAGTTATCCATTTTAAGTTTTTCAGATCTAGCACAAAAAATCATTTGTTAGCGAAAAAGCATGGAAATGCCTAGATGCAAAGTTATACCATATGTTAAGGGAATTCAGAAGGCTGCTCTGAGGGTCCTGAAAACCAGTGTTTTAACCACTTAAACATTTTAAACTCTTATAGCAAAGGCTCTTATAAAACAAATCATAAAAACATAAAAGGAACCTAGTTTTCTGCTTTTTATTGAATACAATGTATTTGAGAGGTGGCCTGAAACCTAGCAGAGACTTATTTTTTGTATGGACTCTGCAATTAAGAGTCATCATACCCCACAGCCCAGCCAAGTAACATGAAGACACAATCTTTTGTTATCAGTATTACCAAGGAGAGCATCTTCCAGGCCGAGAGTGACAGCCAGCCTGTGTATAAACTGCTGTGGCTTGGAAGCTTGTGCCCCTTACAAAACAAACACATCTGAGAGACCAGAGCCTCCCCTTGCACACACTCCAGGAGAGAGCAAGGATCCCAGTCTCGAAGAGCACATGCAGATCACTTTACTCGCACTCTTGAAGTCAAGAGTGCTTCTCACTGTCAAGTGAAGAGCAGACAATACGATTTGACTGTTTCACACCTGGAAATTCACCTTCAGAACTGCTCTTCTTTGTCCACACCTTAGTAAGAAAGAAATAAAAAAAAAAAAAAAAAAATCAATACTCCTCCCAAGCTGGATGTCTCCAAATACCTGCATAAGTCAAGAAGAAATAATAGAAACAAGAAACAGTTCTGAGTACATGTTTCAATCACTACAACAAAGGACCTACATAAAATCCTAAGTATTTCTGGGCTTTCTTCTCATAAGAAAAGACCTCACACCCCCTACAAGGGCCATCCTGCAAGCAGACAGGGCTTGCACTTCTGAAATCACTGCACTTGAGTTACTCAGGACCTGAACTACAGAGTTTGCAGCGGGGAGGGCAGAGATGAGTACACACGCTTCCCCCTGAGGGTCAACATAGTACAAAATGGAATGGGAATCACATTCCCCATCTAACCTCATTGTCAGTAAATATGACATAATGACATTTCATTGATAAGCATCCAGTGGTAGACACAAGGTTTTTCCTGTTTAAATCCTTCTGACACCTAAAAGCTAAATATTAACACCCTACTTAAGGCATCATTCCCAGGGTAAAAAAAGAAATTAATAAGACCAAAGCAAAGTTGTAGTCTACTTTTATTACCAAGGTGCAAACAGCAACCAAAACACATAAAAGTAAATTGGATATTTTAATGTAAAAATAATGCGAAGTACAAGAGGCAAGGAAGATTCTTTAATGAAGTGAAATCTCCCAACTTACACGCACAAAGTTTGCTTGCTGCAAAATATCAAATACTTCAGCTGCACCTATTTATACCATGCTGTTTAATACAGAAGCCCCCAACCAAAATCTCAGTTTCAAGTGCCAAATAATTACATGAAAGGGGAACACACTGCATCCTCCGCCGATTACATTCAGAAAACTGGGATCCAAGAAAAACCTGCTGCTGTCTAGAGGAACGAGCAAGAGATAATGAGGAGCTGAGACCTCTCATTGGCTCCCCATAGTCTCCGGTGGTCTCATCTTCTAGTTAGATTATGAGCTCTGTGCCAGGAACATGGCTTTGCTGTAGGCGAGCACTCTGCCTACAACAAAAGGACATTATCTATAATTTAGGTACTGAAACACTAAGAGAAATTATCTAAACTCTACAGCTTGAATAGCTCCTATGAAGGGGATATGTCTCCTTCATATACAAACACCTGGCATACAGGAGTTCCACATAATATTCAGCATAAATAAGAATGTGCTTGGATATGGTAGCACTGTAAAACAGTAGGTGGTTACTGAATCTAAATGACTCATCACAGACATCGACATCTTTATCCCCTGACACATCAGGCTGCACAAGTACAAAGTTCTGGATTTAATTTCTTTCTTGGGAGGGAAAGAGCTCCTGCTCTTTTCACAGATTTGAACTGGGTCCTTCAACTGTGCATCCACGCTTGATTTTATATGTGGTGACATGAGTCATACAAAGAATTGAAACATTTGCCTTGAACAATATGCACAACATGCAAGAAAAGCCATCATACTTAAATCCCTGCTCTCCACCTCTGTTCTCAACTCCCTCAGGATTACCTTGGAGTTGATACATAATACATATGCATCAGCCAAAAATGCTCGAGAGGGAAAAACTATAATGACATTCACACAAGGACAACTGGAACAGCCTTGGCCAGCAGGATTTGATACACTGTGTCTGGCAACAGAGTCAAACAGAATACAGGCTTGGGAAAAGTAACAGGATCTAATTTCTCTGAACTGCTTTTAGAGTTGCATAAACTGTCACTCCTAAGGAGTTAAGAAAAATTAAGTATTCAGAAAATATGCCCACCCCACACAGACAAAATTCACAGGCTGATTACATCTGATCAATTTTTTTCTTGTCGTTATAAATGCTCTATGTATCTCTGCTGCCACACACACACATACTAAAGGGAAAAAAAGGAAAAAAAAGAAAAAATATCTGAACACATTTACTTTATTTCCGATCACATTTGCTTTCTATATCTCTGGAAAAAAATAGTCTCAAGTCAATTCATAAGTTTTACACCTGTGAATACAATGTATTATTATTATAAAAAGAATCAGTACACACTTCCCAAATATGTATTCAGGTGGGGGAGCATATTAAATGTTTATAAAAAAAATCTACCACGTAGAAATGGTAGCCATGGAGTAATAAACATTTTGACAATTCAAAATTTCATAGGAAATTACTGCAGGCATTGCAGGTAATTTTTGCTTGAACACACTCAGAAAACAGCATGGTCTTTTATTTCTTAGGTTCAACTAGCAGTTGTTGCAAGCAGCTAGCAATACCTGCTGATACAGGGAAAGTTGCTCTTCTAATAAGTTTAATATTCACCTGCCAGGACTTTCAGAAGATACAAAGAGCAGCTTAACTCTCAACTTGGAGCCTTTCCAGACAACTGCACCTTCAAGAACAGGGACTAGAGCTTGGCAAGTCTGCCCTGAGTGATCAAGTAGTCACAGGGAAATCGATGAAAAGCTCAGAGGGACAAGGACAAAAGATGACAGCAAAGCCCCTCACAAATCTGGTGACTGTCAGGTGAACTCCATTCCTCAGTATCCCAAATAGAAAAAAATGAAATCAATATATGGAGACCATCAAAGGAATGCTACTCAAGCACAGTTCTGTAAGTCTCATTGCCCTTCATAAGCGGGGAAGCCAGCATAGATCATGTCCACAATGGGAGTATGCTGCATCAATTTTAGAATCAAATCTTCCATCAAAACCAATAGTGAATTTGTCTTCAGACTTGAAGAAAAAATCTGAAGGGATCTGAGCTGTTCTGACATCGGAGATTTCTCCCAGATGCCAGCCTTCTGCAAGGAACAAGTGGCTCAGCTGCATGGTGTCACACACACAACCAAGAACATTGTGGACAGGAGGAAAATCTGAGGATATACCCTTTGCTAGCAACAATAGCAGAGCAGTAAAAAGAGCAACCGACAGATGGGAAGATGAAAAACTAAGCAAACGCATTCAAGTCTGCAGTGAAAAAAGAGAACAGATTTAGAATAATTGAGTTCCATAAACTTGTTTCAGGTAAAATAAAAGTGAGACTAATGTTGCTCTTGAGCAGCAGCAGCTTTCATCTTTCAGCATCCCCAACACCTCGCAGACTCTAGGCTCACAGAGTGCTCTTGCGCACCTTTCCCTACATGCAGCCTCCCTCACTGCAGCTGCAATAGCCACAGAGGGGGCAAGGGGAGGAGCAAATACACCTGTGG
Organism: Crypturellus undulatus; assembly: GCA_013389825.1. Lineage (NCBI taxonomy): Eukaryota > Metazoa > Chordata > Aves > Tinamiformes > Tinamidae > Crypturellus > Crypturellus undulatus. Next base: position 119,954 of record VWPW01004700.1, on the reverse strand, counting down.
AAGCACAGGCAGGTGGTGAACTGATTTTCTGGGAAAGCCACTAGACACAACTATGATGGGTTGCTATGAAACCTGCACACCAGCCTATAAAGCCAGGAGCATACAGCAACAGCCACTGTCCTGCCAGCAGCATGCAGCACAGGAGTAAAGCAAGAAAAAAAAAAAAAGAACCTGGGGAAGTCTCTTTCTGCTATAGCAAGTGCTGTAGGATGAGCATGTTTGCACATGTCTGCTTTTCTTTTCCCTCCCAAAGAGGCTACACAGGCAGCAGGAAATGACCCACAGGTCCCTATGGCCACTGCCTCCCTCGGGCAGGGCCAGCAAGCCCTGCGCCAGCGCGCAGCTCAGCCCGGCTGCCAGGCTCACGTGCAGCAGCCGCAGCAGGCAGCGCAGCCCCACTTCCCCTGGCCGTAGCACGGCACGCTCACCTGCAGCTGCCCTGCGGAGACAGCGGGCAGCCAGCAGGGCAAGTACGGAGTCCCCAGCGCCTGCAGCACGCCAGGATGCGAGCTGCCGCGCTAAGGCTCCAGCTGTGGTGCTTGCACCGCCCCACGCACAGGTATTTATCCCAGAGGAACAATCTGCTGGCAAGAGTTTGTGTTAGTGTTTCTAACAAGCAATTCACATTCAAACACTGCGAAGCGGCCAGTGCCCATCTAACTAGCCCAACTAGATGAAGGGCTGCTTTGGTCCCAAGGGGGTTTGGATTCATCCTTCAAGCGCCTCCTAGGCTCTCCCACCTTTTCTGGATAGTACCTAAAATTGCCCGGAAAGCTCTGTGGGCAGAGAACATGTCTCAATTCACCAGCAGCAGAACTGGCTGGAAAACAGGTGGTAGAGGGGGTGAGGAAATCACTAAATTTTGAATGAAGGGCTGACACTGCTTGCAGACAAACACAAACCTTATTCCCCACACAAGAAGCTTGGACAGAAAATTACCTGCTAACTCCAACTACAAGGTGCCCTACAAGGGGTCCTGCAAACTCCTGACAACAGTGGCAGGTGGCAAGACAGAGGTAAGAAAAAAATATTCCTTCCTGTAGCCTTCCTAGATCTTCTAGAGCAGATCAGCTAAAATTCTGAACATCCTCCAAGCCGCAGGGATTTATTTTTTGTGCAGCCACAGAGATGGCAATACATGAAACCAGGTAATAGATCCCCCAGGACAGGGACGTGTTTGAGCTCTACGAACTGTGCGACCACACTGGGCATATTCCTAGATTAAAGTTTTGACAGATTTCTAGCAGCTTCCATTACAGAAATAGCCCATAAAAAAAAGAGAAAGCAGAATCTGTTATGATCAAAAAAGTGTGTTTGAGACAGAGCAGTTCTGATTGCTTTTCTCTCTGAATCTACTCTACTTATATTAACAACCCAAATATGTTAGTATTTAGGGAAAAAAGGAAAGTGGGTCTAGATTATCCTGCTAGTGATTCACAGCATCACGGCCTCTTAAGGATTTATGGTAGATCCTTTCAATTGTATTGAAATCTCAACCTATTTATAGTTTCACAATAGCATGAATATAAAGCAATAATCCTCAGTTGTTGACTACAGAGCATAGTGAGAATGCCTTGATGCTGATTTTACATGTTCAAAGAAAAAAAAAGATAAAATATTTAATTCAATCTGTCACCTACTGCCTGCCAAGTTTGTGCTCCCGCAGTACAATTCTTCTGAAACAAGGGGCTGGGGGAAAAGAATAACTCTTGGCTAAGTTTTCTGAATATGCAGGCAAACTACATGGCTGCGGGATGCGCTCAGTGAGAAAAATTGTATTTATTGAATTGGTTGCTTGTAACAGTTTCATAATTGTGCAGAGCACCTTGAAGCCCCTAAATTAGCCTTCCCCAGGTCAGCTATGGGCTGAGCACTCCTTATAAAACTAGCGAGCATGGAAAACACTCAGCAGTAAAGAAAAAAATGCTATTTTTTCAAGGAGTTGGCAGGCATTAACACAGACGGGTACAGTAAGAGAACAAATTCATCAAGCAATACCAAAGAGTAGCAGCTTTAGAGGAACAGACAGCTAATAGGAAAAAAATAGTCAGCAGGACTTGGTCTTACAACAGGACAGTACATCCACCAAATCCCAGTCATACCAGCACATGTATAAGGTAACAGTGTAGCAACTCCAAAAAACTTTAAGAACAGTCCTTTTTAACCAACTGCAGTCTGGTAGCCCTGTGAGACAGGGAAGGAAGGACAGTCAAGCAGACCTCCCGTTTCTTGATCAGCTAGAGCTCAGTCACTTGCCACCTCTATGCCTGTGACCATCAAGAGCCCGCAAGCAAAACGTGCCCATGGCCCCCAAAAGGCTCACGCACCCAACCCTCCGTTCCCCACTTCGCCCCACAGCTGGTGCCCACAGATTATCGCTCCCTCCTACAAGAGCTGGCACTCCTCTATCTGCTTCAGCAAGAGAAGGCAATTTTAATTTCAAGCTCATTTATCAGCAGGAAAGACAAGGGAGAGCAGGGGAGATAAAAAGAGAGACCTAGACGGACTCAAGTCTATTTTCCTGCCACACTAAGTCACATTCACAGCCCAACAGCGTGAACACGTCCCACTGGGGACCCCCGTGTGCTGCACTGGGGGCTCCCCACAGTCCAAGGACGCTTACCTCGCAGACCCGTGTGGGTCACACGGCGTGTCCCACCCCAGCCCCGCGGGGGGGCCCCGTGGAGGCCGAGCCCCGCTACCCCAGGACAGCCGTCCCGCGAGCTGGGACACGCAGGGAGCGCAGCCCCCGCGGGTCTGCGGCAGCGCGGGAGGCGCAGCAAGCTCCCAAACTTCCTAAAACCCGAACTTCCCAACCTGCCGCCCCGGCGCTGCCCCAGCCCGCGCAGCGGTTCCTCCGCCGCCGCTGTCACCTTCACAGGGAGCGCTGGCAGGAGTACGAGGTGGGGTTTTTTTGTTGTTGTTTTGGTTTCCCCTGCCTCCTTTTTTCTTTTGTTTTAGTTTTATTTTTCCTTTGCCTCCTTCCCAGAAAGAGCAGCAGAGATCCCCGGGCAGCGGCACCGGCGGCCGGGGCGCAACGCGGCAACCGCGGGCGGCCGGGAAGTGCCTTTGGGCTCACGTGCCGCTGCCGGCATCGGAATAAAATAAAATTCTAAATAAACTGAGAAAGAAGAAATTAAAGGCAGGCGGCGCCCAGCGCAGGCACCCTGAGGAAGGCAGGGCCGAAAGCCCCGCTCGCCGCAGCGGGAGACGAGGGTCACCTCGTGCAATAGAGTGGGGAAAAAATAAATTCCAAAGAAAAAGCAACTTTCCGCCAGCGGGAAGTTCCCCGCGCGGGCCGGCGAGGGGCGCGGGGGGCGCCCTCGGGAGCTGCGCGATGGGACGGGGCGCCCGGAGGAGCCGGGGCGCCCGCC
>VWPW01004700.1:36370-115888 GCA_013389825.1 Crypturellus undulatus | reverse complement strand
GGCCGCCGCTACCAACGGCCGCCGCTGCCAACGGTCCCCGCCGCCAACGGTCGCCGCTACCAACGGCCGCCGCCGCCGCCAACGGTCTCCGCTACCAACGGTCTCCGCCGCCGCCAGCGGCCGCCACAGCCGCCGCTGGTGCTGCGGGAAAAGGAGGTCCCCTCTGCACCCTCCACGTCGTCGGCGGCCGCGACGGGCGGACAGCGGCATCCGCGCAGGCAGCGGCGCCGGCGGGCAGCACCTCTTTGCGGCCGCTCTGCTTCTGAACTTGGCCACTTTTTTTTTTTTTTTTTTTTTTAAATCGTCCCCTGCCCAGGGTGCTCGGCTCCGCCACCCTGGGGTGACCGCGGCGAGGAGCGGGGTGCATGTGTGACGCTGGTCTTCTGCTGTCCCCCGCAAAGGGCGTTTCTGGAAGGAGGCATCTCTCCTTCACTCTCTGTCTGGGGAGAAAATACTCTCCCTCCCCCCCCCCTTTTTTTTCCCCATATGCAGCACTCAATTAAATCTAAAAGACTTTTTTTAATTTTAGATCCTGCTCTTTGCACTCCACCATTTTATACTAAGTACTTGTCATCATTTCTCCAGTATTACGCTATCCCCAGAAGTAGCGGTTCATATTTATAATCAGTGTAAACACTGATCTTCCGTAGCACTGAATCAGCCTGCCAAAAATGAAAGTTTTTTCTTTTTTTTTTTTTTTTCCTCAAGTGCAAGACTAAGTTGCCCCAATTAACCAACTAGATGGCCCGTTTCTCTTTGGAAAACAAAAGGTCCTCCTGCCACCACCAGGTTCTTCCATCAAAACACACGCGCGGTAGATGGATAGCAACAAGAGGCAATGAGATACAGGACCGTACGTGGGAGGAATGCAGAAGAGCTCGGTGCACCAGAACAAAAGGGAGCTGCCGCGTCCACTCGCGCGCCCAAGTTTGGGCCCTCGGTAAGCGCTTGCTGCGGCGGACAGGCCAGATAATCCACAACTAGGCACCCCTAGGCACTAGGCACCCTGTGGACCTCCACCACGTGCTCCAAACAGACCGTTGAATAAAATCGATTCACCACTGTACACATCGCGCAAATTTTGCTTGCAGGCGGTTAACCTATTCGTTCTGCTTATGCATCCAAATACTTCTTCACCACCGCTTTTATTTTTGCTAAAGTAAAAATCATTTTGATGGTGCTGAGAACATCTTGATTTATAAAAGGATTTTTTCCCCCACATTTTGCCAGTTCTTCAATATGGCTGAGGAGAGGAGGTTTCCTTTACATCGAAAGTAGACCTAAACACTAATTGGAACCTGGAAGGTAGCTGGGAAGCTGAAGGGTAAACTATGGGGAGGGTTTGGTTGGTTGGTTGGGGTTTTTTCTTTTCTTTTTTTTTTTTTAAGTATGAATATTTCTCCCTTAGTAATTGCAACAGAAACATACTGAGTCATCTGTGTTTTCTGGGTTTTCCAATCAGACTTTCCAAAAGCTAGTTAACAGCATTCACCTCAGGGACAAAACCAATAATTTGTCTAGGCAGGTGTAACTGAGCAGATTTAGTCTTGACATAGAGTTTCTATCATTAGAAATGTTTTCTTGCATTCTATTGTTTCTTATAGGTTTATGCAATGCTCATTATGCTACCAGCTGTAGCTTTTTTTTTAAAAAGCAGTTGTGGTACACAGGATCATTCTATAGTCATTTTATTATAAAGGAATCTTTTAAGTGGATTTTTCTCCTTTAAACCCCAAACCCAAGTGTTACACAAATTATTATATCAAAAAAAGCAGTAAATAAAGAGCACTTCTAATATGTGACTTGTCAAAGCGACAAATCTTTCAGCCAGTCGACAGAAGTCAAGCAGAGGCACAGTGTGGGATTTCAGTATGCATCCGTCAATACGTACGCCGCAGCACAGAGGCAACTGCAGTATTTTAACGGAGAGAACTGGACTGTGTCCAGGAATGTGGTTAGACACTGAGGGATGAGAGCAAAAACCTAGAACTCAATACTCGAGAGAAGAGAAAAGAGACATGAGAAATGCTTTACACCTTGCTGGAGACAGTGGTCAATATTACTCAATGTGACCTATGAATAGTTATATAGTTACCCTTCCTCTTTTTTTTTTTTTTTTTGAACATCATCCTCTGCTGGAACGAAGTAGCATTTTAATGCAGCAGGAAGAAAAGCACTGGCTGTGCTGCTACTTGCTATTAAAAGGACATTGTAAAGGCAATACATTATGTACCTGAGGGATTACAATCTTAACATCCACCTGCACACTCACAGCATCTGTGTGAACTTCAGACTGTAACATCTTTTTTAATGTGCAGTGACTTAGGACAACAGAACACGCAGTTCCCCCTCACACCCTAACGTTCAGACATCTCTGAATGTTTGGTTTTCCTACAGAGGGGAGCATAAAAGAGAGAAAATAAGGAAACACAATTGTCTTTCCAAATGGGTGAAAAGTTACATAATAAGAACATACAAACCTCTTTTCTAAAACTTGCCTCTAAATGAATGGAAAGATGAGCAGCTGCAAAGCAGTAGGGAGACCTTGGGTTGTACTGTAGGTGTGAACACCTACCATTCCCATGATAACATCCAATATTCAGTACCTCTGTACAAAAATAGTATCAGCATCTGAGAGTCTTCTGGAAAGAAAGACTTAAGAACTGAGCCAAATGTCCATGACATCGAAAGACATTCAGACAGTGTTCTGTAGATTATTTTGTATTCCAAAAAAGAATTTTATAAAAAGCAAACTAATACCACTACCCACAACACTATTTATTGATAAAGCTCTAAAAATAACAAAACCTCAGTTAAAAAATAGCACAGGCAGAAATACAGTTTGTAAGAAACTCAAAGTGTAGTCAAAATTGGCAGGCAGGCTAATACTAAAGAGCTTTTGAAATGAGAACCAGAAAGAGACGTTAGATATAGAAAAGTATATATGAGAAACAGAGGTATCTGTGCAACTTTCCATCTGCAATGAAAGAATCATAAACCAAAATAACTTTTTCTAAATTAGTTTCTTCCACTTAAAAATAGAAGAAATCCAAGATTCTAAGATAATATCTTTGTGGGGTCAGCCCCTATTATGGAGGGCAAATGGCCAGGCTTTTAGGCATGCTTCAGATTCTAGATCTGAAACAGCAGTGAGATTGCTATTCCAATTTAGCAATGTTATTCTCTAAATATATGATAGCAGTCCCTTTAAGATACTGATTCTGTTCTGTAAAAATCACCAAGAACCTTCCTCCCTCAGCTGATTTCAGAGGAAGTAGGATGAAGATTTTGCACCTATGGAGTTCTCTGTCAGCAATTCACTCTATGCACGAGAAGGCAGTCACCCACCCACCCACCTCCAGGAGGCCGCCACTATCGGAAGCTGTAAGGCAATCCAGAGCTATGAAAGTGTCCTGCACTTCACTGCTTCCTTCCAAACAAGGAAACCATATAATACGAAAGAAAACATATAAGTCACCTAATGTGTATTTATGTTTTATCCTGCATCTTGTATTTTCTACAAGGCTCCCTGAATGCCCTGCCTCTTGGAAAATGTAAACCAGCATACTGGTTGTTCATGTCAACTCCCTTCGCAGACCTGCTTTGACCTGGCCTCTTTAGGGTGTTTTAGCTCTTAGGTGACAACCTAAAAAATGTGTCCAGGAAGTTGGCCAAGAGATGTGGCCAAGAAGACCAATGGGATCCTGGCCTGCATTAGGAGGAGCATTGCCAGCAGGTCGAGGGAAGGGATCCTGCCCCTCTGCTCAGCTCTGGTGAGGCCGCACCTGGAGTATTGGGTGCAGTCCTGGGCTCCCCAGGACAAGAGGGATGTGGAGCTTCTAGAGAGGGTCTGGCATAGGGCCACAAAGATGATTAAGGACTAACACATCTATCGTGAGGAAAGACTAAGCAAACTGGGCCTGTTTAGCCTGGAAAAGATTGAGAGGCGATCTTATCAACATGTACAAATTCCTTAGGGGTGAATGTAGGCAGGATGGGACCAAACTCTTCTCGCTAGTGGCCAGCGACAGGACAAGGGGTAATGGGTACAAATTTAAACATAGAGTTCAATCTCTATGTGAGGAAGAACTTCTTTCCTGTGAGGGTGACAGAGCCCTGGAACAGGCTGCCCAGAGAGGTTGTGGAGTCTCCTTCTCTGGAGATCTTCCAAACCCACCTGGATGCCACCCTGTGCCGCGTGCTCTAGATGTCCCTGCTGGAGCAGGAGGGTTGGGCTGGATGATCTCTAGACATCCCTTCCAACCTCAACCATTCTGTGATTCTGTGAACAAAGGCAGCAACATAGGTGGGTCTGGCCAGAGTGAGTTACTGTTCACTGGGTAGCAGGAACACATTAATCGGAAGATTTATAGAACAAGCACTTTCAGACATTTTAACCTTACCTAACTTTTCAGCCTTTCCCTCAGTTAAGTAAGGTCTGTATAGCCTGGATAACTTGAACTACTGAATAACTATTGCTTTGGAGGATAAAATCTGCAGAGGTGATGGATACGTCTGACTGTCCCTGCAGTCAACAGCATTTGCTGCACTGGATCAAACCTGTGGTCCAGTACAGTCTGGCCATCGTCACTGAGCCCAGAGGAAGCCTCAATAAACCCTGCAACAAGTAGCAGTGGGATCGTCTGCCAAGAGACTGACATTTGCTGGCGGTGGTTGTTAGTGAGAGTTTGGCTTTTGTCCTGCAATGCAAGTGACTGCACTTGGGGAACACCCCCAAAAAGCAAATACAGGGAAAGTCCTGATGTACCCCATCCACCACAGCTATAAGCAGGGTAGCCAACAGAAATTCTTGAGCAAAGCAGACACTAAAATGTTTGCCAAGTTCCACTGAAGTTCAGTTCTCATTTTTCACCTTATGTGCTGTTCCCATGTAGTTTTCTCCATTGCCAATTAAGGACATTTTATGAAGTGAAATTATTGGAGTGGAACTTAAGCACTGTAAGGTCCAGGGCAACTTCAAGGCAAGCTTTTCTGCCCGTGCAGGTTCTCCTTGTACGAAATAGTTGCAGTCACATGGTAAAAGGACTTTTAAAATGGGTGAATATTTTCCCAGACATAGTTGCACACCCTTAAATTGCACTTAAATTGAGATCTTTTTTTCCTTTTTCTCCTGACCTTAGAGTGCAAGCACCATCTGAACTGTGACTCAGAGCACACACAGGGTGAAATAAGGAAAGAAATACTGGCTTTTCATCAATTTGCTCATCCTAATTCTATTCCAAGACACCAGGGATTACTCATGCTCTTCAGAACATATTTCTGGTGTTCTGCCATGCGGTTCATTAGACACCAAGGTCTCAGGATGAAAGCAGGAAGCTAGGAAGGCAGGATTCTGGTAGCTGTTGGCTAGCAGAAGCCATCTGCTACCAGGACAGTAAAAACTGCATGGCTTTTACATGACAGACAGGCATGGCTGGCTCCATTCCTCCCACTGCACTTTCTCAACTATCATGCAAGCAAGAGTTGGAATGGTTTCTGTATGCTTGAGGGTGGGGAGGAGAAGCAGTGGGGAAAGGAGTCCAGACAGACAGAAACATATATATACTCAGAGAGAAGTCACCTTGGCAGAAACACTTGGAAGGTAACATAGAAGAAATTATTTCAAAGAAAAAAAAGAAGAAAAAATATGCACTGCTCTCCCCCCAAAAGCTAACTGGAAAACAGTTACTCATATTGTCCCCATTTCACTTTTTTTGAATTAAATGCAAGACTATCTGTCTAATGCGTTGCAGGATATAATTTTAAAGGTGCCATAAGATGATAGTTTGACTTCTCTGAAATACCCTCTATTTCAGATTATGTAAATAAAAGCTGACATCTGTAAAATGATTAAGAACATTGTCACTCCAAGGGTAGACCCATCTTCCCAATCCTTAGCTGTATGCAGCTCCATCCAGCTGGTCACATATTGACATGCAATTAGTCAACAGAAAGAAATACATATTTACAGGACAAGTCACTTGGCCTATTTTAGGCATCTCAAGTGCGATGAGATGAATCACACCCTAAAAGTGCCCATTGACTGAAAAGCTCTAGGATGTCTAGCTGTGTTACAGACACCTATACTGTATATGGAGAAGCTTAGGTGAAATTAATCCCAACTCAGTTTTCTATATCTCTCTTTGTTTCAAAGGAAAGCTGGTCAATCCTGCTTTTTTTTTTCTTTTTTGTACTATTACTATTATGAAGCATCCTAGTGTCTATTTTCCTGTCACCTACCCTATGGAATGCCTTACAGTCGGAAAGGGAACTATATTCTTCATTGTTCATATTTGTCGCTAGATGGATTTAATGTGTAGGAAAAACAAGTAAGGAAAAGGAGAGTTTTAGGTCAATAATATATTCTCTACTGAAACTAGTGTGTTTGAGTAACATTTCTTTTTATAACAAGTGTTTCACATTACTGAATTTTCAGGTAAGGTTGACACGTTTAATGTCACACAAGAGTTTAGTCCGTTATATTCAGCAGGATTTTTTCCTCCCCTCTCCTTTTATGCTTAAAACTGAACTAAAGATAAACACTCATCACCTTCCTAGGAGCTTGATTAGAAGGCTATTTTTAGTCAGACACTGAGGAAATTCCTTCTTATTTATCTACAATGTCTCCTGTCCACGCAGTTTGTTTCATTCTGGTTTACATGCACAGCTACAAACTGTTCAATGTACACACGTACTTCACAAAAACATATGTTTAAAGGCCCTAGCTTTCCTAGGAGTTGTGTGTTGAAGTCTCTTCAAAACCAACAGCAAGCCAACATAGCCACATTCCTCTAAGGTTGTCATGATTTTCCTATGTTTCATTCCACTGAAATTGCACTAGGAGAGAAAAATCTGCAGAAGCCAAGAAATGCAAGAGTGAAAAGCAGATTCAAGGTCGAAACTGGGTTCCTTGCACACACAGGACAACAGCAGGACTGAGAATCACCACACTGAGACGGAGAGGCAGCAAGTCAGGGTTGTAAGAAGAGCTTTGCTTACTATCCGCTCGACAGTGGCCTTAGTTACGGACGGAGATGTGCTAGGAGATGCTTAGCTGCAAAGTGCTGTGGCATTATAAACAGTTTAGAAACATGTCCAAAAGAAACGTTAATTTTCCACAGCTAATTAAGTGCTTTTTTTTTCTTTCTTTCTTCTTTCGTTATCCACCTTCAATTAAAAGGTGCAACTTCGGGGACTCTTTAAAGGATGTCTAGGTGTTATTACAGGAGAGGGAACGGGGGGTAACAAATCACAAAAAAAGCTGTTGAAATAATATAAAGCAGCCTGTAAAGCCATTTTTCCAAGTTGTGTCACACATTGGTCACTCCAGCAGTATAGTGTCTATATAACAAATAACACCTTGCATTTTCACTCTGGTGTAGTTCCCAATTCTCTGGTGCCTTATCTTGCAGTTTTGACTCCACCTGTGCAATGAAGGCTCTGCAAAGGAGAGTATGACCCTGCTCCAGCAAGCAGGGTATATAAACGCTATTGATAGCTGACTATGGAAAGCCATGGTTAGCACAGTGCAATATACGCTGATCTAAGGAAGGGAAAAATTTGGATTCCACTCATGTTTAACATTTTTGCTCACTTAATCATNGGGAAAAATTTGGATTCCACTCATGTTTGACATTTTTGCTCACTTAATCATATTAAGAAAAAGCAGAATCAATAAGAGTACCCAATTTTACTACTTCAGTAAGTCCTCCTTCAACAGTCTAGAAGGCAAGAAGCAGCTTTCATGTCACCTTTCTTCTGAATAGCAAGATAAGAACTTCTGCTAGGGCAACACGTCCTGTACAGCAGTTTCTTGATGTCTCCTGGCTTAGTTTCAGACCTGGCTGTAGAACATGTGCTGTGATTCTATCCAAGCTTATCTCTTTCTGGACACAGGCTAGGCTGACATCCCCATCCTGAGTATGCTGCATCTATCAAGGGATGATGAGAGACGAATCCCATTAAGCTGTCTTTCTGACTCAGCACAGAAAGAAGAATGGTCATTTGCTATACATGATTCGTTGGCCAAAAAACCAAAAGAGCTTCCTGGAGGCTCCATGCAGCCTCCTTACTTCCTCTTCATCAATATTTAAGCAAAACCAAGAGAGAATGCATATATGTGGTCTGGGCTGCAGAAGTTTACAACTCTATTGACTTTCAAACCTGCATGTATTCCAGTTTCCTTGGGTTCAGAATCAAGTAATGCTGCAAAGTGAAACACATCCTTGTTTTTTCCCCTCACAGAAACATTTAGTTAACTCTTAGAAGAGACTATCTGGTCAATGCAACTCCAACCTAGCCTTTCCCAAAAGGGACTTTTAATTCCTTACAAGTAACAATTGTTGCTATTCCTTCTGAGTGAAATTAAGACTGCTACAAAGCGAACTGATCTACTCCATCGACTGAGTCCCATCCATTCCATAAAGCCTGCCATACAATCAAGTTTGTTTGGGAGTAACTAAGGAGAACAGGATTTTCACAGAATAGCTCTGTCGCTGGAGCAGTGGGGGGATGCTCTGTTGTCAGGAGACCTGGTCAGGGAAGTTCTCCTGTCTGCGTGGTCCCAACAGTCCAAGACTGGAGATTTCTATGCCCTTTGTCCATTTGCCAGATGAGCCTTTGTGTGGCCACGCTGCAACGGAGATATGATCATCCTCTGGGTGTTTGGACTCTAAATTTCCCCCTCCCACATCACCTTCCCACGTTACCACCGGTTTATTTGTGGAGCAGAAAATTAAACAGACCAAGTTCAAATCACAGCCTGCTAGCCCACCATGTAACTAATGGGATTAGGAAAAAAAAAATCCGTGATTCATTCTAAAGAGAATGTAAACCATGACCAAAAAGCACTTTAGGGAAGTGGGTTTTAGCAATGTGTGCACAGCTTTGGATAAACGCGACACAAGTTTTACCAAAACACGATTTGAGGCTCTGCAGAGCCCAAGCAGCAGCAGTTGGTTCCACTCGCACAAGTCCCACGTGACACTAGGAGCTACGTCCCCGCTTCTTCCACAAGGGCTCATCAGTAGTAACAGCACTCCCGACCCCCTTACCTGCAGAGCTCTCCTTCCTTTGGGGGCAAGCGCAGGTTTCTGCTCACATGGAAAACAGCGAGTCCCCTCGAGGGCGGATGAGCTGCCGCAGTCCAGTGTGCGCATGGGTGCTCAACGAGGGCAGCCACCACTGCTGGGGGTCTGAGGGCCCCTGTGCTGTGGTACCGAGTGGGGAAGGAATTTGCTGAGCTATGAAGTCCCTTTTCTTCTTCTGACCGCAGGTAAGATTAAAGCAACAAGTGAAGGCTTGTGACCACCGTTCTTTTTACTATGCTTTCATGGACAAGAAGAAAAATCTCTTAAGAGAAGTTTTCCTCTTCATTCCATGAGGATTTTCCTAGCATAACTGATGCTCTGCTGCATGAGCTTTATGCTACAGGAGTTTCAGCAGACTTGCCATAAGATGAAAGGGCTGATGGAAGAAAAGAAGAACAGTCTAACTCCAACTGTAGATTCTGCCTTCAGCTGCACCTTTGGGACTGTATCTTTAGTGACCTGATTCATAAATTTATGTCACCTTTTGTAAGCAGCTCTTGATGTCTCAATGCTAGCAGCAGGTGCCAAAGCCTCGTATAGTAAAGTAAATAATATTTAGCTTTGCATTTAGGGGAGAAAAAAAATTAAATAAAATTCTGGCTTTAGGGACCCAGTCATCCTGTCAGCTTAAGTCGCAGCATGTGTGCAGCACACTGGTGAAGTGAGCAGGCCTCAAGTTAAGCCTTCTAATTTGTGTGCAAAAATGTATCACAAAACTTCTTTCTTCTCCTTCCCCTTCCCTAATCCTAAACATCACAGTGCAGTATGCTACAGGGAGCAAAAATAGGCTGGAGAGCAGAGCTCTGTGGATGGTTCTTCAGCCTATCTGCTTGTGTTACAAGCACAGCTTGCAGCCAGCATCTGAGGCCATGCTGAATCAAAACAAAGTGTGTTTTACTAAGCATTGTTAGGCTCCTTTCTCAGCCTAATGTCATCCACGAGGTAATCTTATTTCCCCCATTTTATTTTTTTTTAAATCATGTTAGGCAGGCATCACCATATCTGTTACTTGCCAAGAAGTGGCACTTCTTTTACACTGTGCTTGATAAAAGAGTTAGCATCTTACTGTAAGCTTGGAGACAAACCTGCCCAGCTGAAGTCCCTGGTTCTCAGCCCCCCGCAGAGAGAAGACTCAGGGCTTCGTTCTCCTGGGAGATGTTCCGGCTGCCCGAGTTTGTGGGATACCGCTTCCATCTCCACCATCAGTTGTAGACACAGGCACTTGAAAGTCACTGTATGACACCAGGAACAAAAGGTCAAACCATAGCCGAGACAGAGGCTGTAAACCACGATGCTCACAAGTCATCAATTTAACAGACTGAAAACAGCACTTTTGCCTCAAATTTTATGCAAAACACAGTCACTTTATCAGGCATGCCTCATTTCCGTTAACTTAATCAGCAATAAACACAGGCCAGATTTCTGGCCCACACTATATTTTTTATGATTTCATAATTGTTTATATATTTTAGCTTATTGGGACAATAAGCACAGTTTTCCACTGTTTCAGTAAGGCACTCAGTTACCTCACACTAGCAAGCCAAACTCCAAGCCATGAGTCAAACACACTCAAGATGTGCCTTTGTGTAGGCAGGATCAATTCACTGGAAGCTACTGGGGCAGTTCCAGAGATTAACTTAACTTTAGGATTACAGTCAGTCTAGCCTAAAACACCAAACCAAAGAACCACAGCAAATCAGAAATCAAGCCACAACTTGTTACCCCTCCAAGCCTGTCACCACATTGCTATCATCATGCCAAGAGCAAGCAGTGCAGTGCTCCAGTCACATCTCTGGCACTTCCTAGTTATTTCAGAGCCCAGATTTCACCCACCTGCTTTACAACTCACAGGTAGGGAATGATAAAGACAGCAAAGCACTCCGGATTTACATGCACCCCCCACTTCATGGTGCTCCCACTTGCCGTCGTGCCTGCTGCAGTGTCACAGAGCAGAGCTAAACACCTTTTGCATTTTGCTGCCTATCTATCTCCACTGCGCGCGCGACTCCTCTGCGCCTTGCCCACGTTGCTCACTCCTGCCTTTGGCAATTAACACCAAGAGATTAACAACTGGCTCCGGGACAACTGACTCTGGAGGCAATTAGCCTCTTACAGGCACCTCACTGCTTGCCAATTTTGTAGAGGTGAGAGGTGCCGGGGCTATTAATGAAATGTGTCAGGAAGAAATAACTGAGCTGTCAGGTAGGCTTGGGTCTCATCCATAATTCTGCTTAGGGAGAAACGGCAGGAGTTCTAAATTCCGTGTGAATCAGAGAGAGGTAAGTGCAGGCACTTTAACATGACGACAAATAAGGGATTCGCTGCATGCTTCTGATACGGTAACAGCCATTTAAAATTTCCCTTGTTTTATACAAATTAGGTAGTAGTGAATTGAAATGACAAGGACATGGCTGTGCCAATTTAAAATCATACCATCCCTGTCTGATTTCTAAAGGATTGTGCAGACACATCTCTCTTGCCACTCTGATGTGCATAAGAACAGGCATCTTCAAAGGGGAAAGCTGCTTGGAATACAGTGGTCAGTTAATAAGGAAATCAAAAAAACACGAGTTGTTTCAGAAACAAATGGTTTACTTAAGCCATAAAAACATTTTTTCTTTCTATTTGAGGTACACAATGAGCTCAGTTCAGCATTCCTTAACTATTTGAAGCCTTCTCTCTATCCATAAGAGTTGTGCAGGCATGCATCCTTTGAGGATACAGAAGATGGCTCCCAGCTTTTTACTATTCCAAGAGCAAAGAAATATACTCCACTCAGTAAGTCCAAGTGCTGGAAAACTGGGTAATGTGCAAGTAACCTGAGGCTACCACAGCTCTGTGTCAGGAAGTTCTGGAGACTCAAACCGCAATAGCAATTAGGCATTTCAGCACTGCCGAGGAATCTTCACACTCCCAGGGGAGAACCAGGTGTCCAGGACTCTTAAGAACTTGAGACTGGAGGGCTGAGCAGTTTTCAGGGAGTGCTGCAGGAGAGGCTGCATATCTTACATCTTTTTCCTTTCCAAGATTTCAGTTCCTTTAACTATGTCTACCCAGCATTCACAGCCTGGAGATAAGTGTAATATAGTAATTATATGCTGAATCACCTTCACAACCAGGTCTGGAATCCAGGACTCCTGTCAGCTCCAGTCACCAGTCTTGAAAGTCTAATCTCCGCCTGCTTGCTCTTTGGCCCAGCAAATCTCTTTGCACACCAAACAGAACAGCTTTAGTGTGAGATATCAACGGCCTCCTTCTGCCCTAGCCCCCAAATAACCTGCAGCTACAGGGCACCTTCCTGAAGGCAGGAAAATTACTTCCCTCAGGCAGAGCAGAGAACTGAAGCTGGATGTCAGACTTCCAGGATGACAGGCAAACACAGAACTGCAGGACGCTGAGGTTGGAAGGGGCGTCGATATCATCTAGCCCAACTCTTCTGCCTAGAGCTGGGCCAGCTGCACCAGGTTGCTCAGGGCTGTTCCCAGCTGGATTTTGAATATCTGCAAGGACAGAGACTCCACAACTTCTCCAGGAAACCTGCCACAATGCTCAGCTTCCCCTGCTGTGCCATATCACTCAGGTCATGAATGAAGGTGCAGAACAGCACTGGCCGTAGGATCCATGCCTATGCACGCCCCTAGTGACTCACCTCCAGCTACACTGTGCCACCGATCACAGCCCTTTGGGCTCTGCAGTTTAGCCAGTTTTCAATGATCTAGTACATTCTTTATCAGTTTGTCTATGAGGATGTTGTTATGGGAGACAGTGCTGAAAGCCCTACTGAAATTGAGATAAACAACTTGATATCAACTCATTTTCTCTCACCTACCCAGTTATACCTGTAGAAGCCTTTCTTGCTGACCTTTATGTCCCTTGGCAAATTCAGCTCCGTGTGAGTTTTGGCTTTCCAGCTGCATCCTCACACACTCAATCTGTTTCTGCTTATTCCTCCAGGGTCTCCTGACCCTGCTTTCACTTCTTATGTTCTTCCTTTTCACATTTATTTTGTCAGGAGCTACTCAGGCCTTGGCTTGGCTTTGTGCGTAGTACAGCTGTGGGTACAGTCAGTGACAAAGGGCTGCAGGAGCACAGCTGGTCCCCTTTGCTGCTCCCTGGAGAACATCTGCCACCTTCATGTGAAATTGCCAGGGACTTCTGCCGACCTGGCAGAGGTCTAGGCCAGATATAAGTCCCTCTTCATGTGTTCTCACTAGCCCTCCTTTGATGTGGACGTGTAGAGCCTGCAGGAGACTGTCACCATCCTAGAAAGGTCAGAGATGAGTTCTGCATCTCACAGAGCCTCCTCTCCCTCTCATTATGAAACACACATCAGATTTTCAGTGCCATCTCACTCCTCACCTGCACTTCCAGATGTAGCTCTGTGCTCTTAGTGCAGCGCCCTGGGCCTGCTGCTGGAGAATCAGAAGGGTTACCCCTCAGCTGAATGAAGAGCAAAGTAACACAGTGTGCCAGAGGGATTCCTTTGGGCTTACTAACAATTTAAAGAAGCTGGATTTTTTTGTATTTTAAGAACAGTAACAATCATGGTTTCCCTACAAGCCTCAACACGAGGCACCACAGCATAATCTGGCTGAAGGGCCTCTGTGCAGCAAGCACAGCAGGTGGAATGGAAACAGTTGGAATCTGTGTTGTGGAAGAGGACACACAGATGAGGTTGTGCCCGTTCACGCCGTGCTTGGTCTCATCTCCTTGAGTCCACTGTCTGATCTTCCACTTCTCTCCCAGTGTCTCTTAGCCTGTTTAATCCTCCTTCGGTAGATTTCTTCCGATTACCAAATTAAAACTCATGCTCTAGAGGCCAACAAAAATCAGTCTCTTAGTGCAGGTGGGCTTTTTAAAAGGTGCTGAGTATTTTATTTGAGAATTGGGGAAGGAGAAACAGTCACATAAAAATTAAATTACACCATTTGATACCAGTCATCATTTTATTGCACATAAAACCAGAAAAGCAAAACATTTAAACTCTTCCACATTTTCAAGGCAGTTATCTTGTAAAATATTATATTTAGTATAAAATATACACTCAGTCAAAATATTGATCTACCAGTTACCCTAGACAGAAGGGAAATAAGTGTCAGTTTAATAGTGTCTGGTATTTCAGTTTAAAACCTTTCAGTTACACAGAGAAAAAAGTGAGATTCAGAGTCCCTGTATGCAAACTTGGCTGGATCTTCTCCAGGCCGTAGACAAGGAAAGTATCTGGAGTTGGTACCTGATCTGCTCAGAGGGCAGCAAATAGTTACTGCTACCCTCAGATGAAACAGGTTTGCATGAGGGGACTGGCGTGACTCTTCACCTTGCCAAGCACTTGCTAAGGTCATCGTGTACATGAAGAAGGGCCCCCTTCCTCGCTGTTTAACCTCTACCACAGTTCAGCCCCTCTGCTAAGGGAGGCTGCTGGGGGACCCCTCTCCATGTAAGACAGTAGTTCACAGAGGAGAACCCAACAGTGTGGTGACCTGCACTAAAAAGCCCTGGACCACAGCACCTTGAAGAACAGAATTTCAAGGCAAGGCACAGAGAGTGTCGGAAGGAAATGTAGCAGCACAGAGAATGGCAAACTTTTCCTCAAGAATAGACTCATAGACTTGAGCGAGCTAAGGAAGTGGTTGATAAAGCATTAAGCTTTTTGGTTGGTTCATTGGTTGTTTTTTTTTTTGGCCCATGAACAGAAACAAGAACAGAACAAAACTTGGAGAGTAATTAATACACATATAAAGGATATAACCTTACAAGTGCCTCACTGAAGGCAGAGTGACTGCAAACATGCAAGAACACAGCATCCAGAAGGAATGGAAAGGTCTTGGAAAGATCAACACTTAAGTGCATGGAGTTGTGAAGAAGGGAAACCTTACTGGAATTGTGCAAGATTTGCACAAAGGTCACAGCTTGGCCAAAAGGTGAGAGAGATCATTTCACGGGTGACTCCGTCCGAAAGTTTCATAGCCAGGCAGGATCTGGAGGGAGGGTCCATACAGACTTGAAAGGAGCTCTCCTCAAAGAGTAATGCAGCTCTTGGGGTCCTCTGGAAACCTGTATTCACACACTCACACACTCATGGCAGATCAGTAATAAAGCACAGCAATCCCCACTGACCCAAGTTTGTTCTCTCTATAAAAGACCATCTAGAAGAAGGGAGGGGAATGCTCCATCCTGTTGCACGCAGAGCTCCTGGGCAAGGATACTACAGAAGAACGACAGGTCCATTTCAGTGTGGGCTGATATCCCAGCATATCTGTGCCACTCCGTCTCAGAGCAACAACAAAAAAATGCAGAAAAACATGAAAGTTGGGACAGTTTCAAAGCTTTTCAGTGTCAGCTTAGAGTAAAAAATCTTCTACAGAGTGCCTATACCAATTTCAGTATGTGTGAGTGGAGCAGAATACCTGTCACAATAATAAAAAAAGGGCATATTTGTGCATTTTTTATGCCCAAGGGTCAGTATAATGCCTGGCTGCCTCACAAGAAAGAGCCACATCAGAAGCTTAAGGGAATGAAGCAGAGAAAAGCCTTTGAATTTGACCCCGGTCATAATGGGACGAGGACTCCAAGGCCACATGTGCAGCTGAAAAGCACAGCAATATTGATGCATACAGAACTGACAAAACAAATAGTCAGAACAGCTTTGAAGAGCAACGACAGCTGGGAGAGACCAGTTTCTCTTCTTAATACACTTATGACAAGTGTATTAATCTCATGTAGCTCTGATCCAGGTGTCTCATCAGCTCTGCGATAATAATCTCTCTCACCAGCAGTTTACATGTTGCACTCATGCTTTTCCGTTTGCCAGCCAGGTCACAGAGTGCTGCTGCTCAAAGCTCATTTATGGTTTGAATTCACACATCCCTCCTCCATTTTTACCTCCTTAAAAACAGCTCAGCTCCATTAAAAAAGACCAGGCTTTTTTTTTCAAAAGCGCTTAAGCTCCCAGAGCCTCTTCTTGTTCTCAATGGGAGATGAACCCTTTAGAAAATGTCAAATCTCTATTTAGAGTGTAGAGCTCTGTTGGAAATCTGATCCTTAGCACTTTGGATAGAATTACACACCTACACTCACACTATAGCTGCCTGGTTTAATCCATTTTGCAGCTTAAAAAGGAAAAAAATGTCAATAATATATGGCAACATTCTTGATCAGTGGTCTGAAACTGGACAAATTGCACCCCCTTTTACCCATGCAGACGGTGCAGACCGGCTGCTCCTCAGAAGTGCATTCATATTACTGCCTGCCTAACCTTCAAATTTAAATAAGAAATTTATATCATTTTATGACTGTTAGTACAATAACACGTGCACAATCTCTTACACTCTGGATTACATTTATTCCCACTAGGGATAATGTTATCACCACCATGTTACAGGTGAGTTATTGAGAGAGGGGGACAGATTAAGTCACCCAAGACTCAGAGGAAGTCTGCGGTAAAAATGAAAATGGACCCAGCCATCTGCCTAGCACATGCCAATGGACACAGGACCTACAAAATTCTGAAAATAACAATATATGTTGCAAATCGCAAATATGCAAAAAAATATGTTGCAAATATTGTTGACCACAATATTTGACCTGATCATTTTAAGAAATACATTAACTACTAGTGCCAAGCATGACTACTGCATTCTAGAGAAAGTCCTAACACGAGATGGAAATAAATAAACAAGCAGGCAGATGGAAAACTATAGAGTGGTTCTCTACGACACTAGAAATAACCTTTTATATCACAAAGTTGCTATCTATTCTTTCTATCTAGTTGCTATCTATTTCTTTTATACAGCATATCCGCAGGTAAGTCCAGTTGAATAAAGCACACTAGCTTTGTAGAGTTATTGAGATTATTTTTCTTGTTTATCCTTAGTGCCTTTTAGGTCCTAGTTCTATGAACACTTACATACTCAAGTTGCCCACACAAGTATTTCTCAAAGACATTCTTCTTTCACGTTTAATATTTAAAGAATTCAAGTCTTCAGAAGTAGAAACTGTTACTTATGATTTGGTTAACAGTAACAATTTTTATTCCCTTGTGTGAATGAAGCAAGCTGACAAAAGTGCTCTCTTCCGAGAGTTTATGTATCCAGGGCCTAAGCCTGTAGATGCTTCCGAATATATAAAGTTATTCACAAGCATTTGCAGGATCAAGTCCATTCACTCTCCCTCTTGCACTTGCACTTTCTTGCTCCTCTGTTTCAAGGAATGTTTCCTTCCTCTTCCTTCATCTGCTACAAAGAAATCCCACACAGCTGCAATTGTGGCTGTACCCCTGGGTGGGGGATACAGTCTCCAGTTGCAAAATACTTGTCTACAAAGCATTTTCTCACCTGGGTCTCCTCTTTAAAGGGAATATTTCTAGCCTGAGTTTGTAATCTTCCATACAACATTTATTACATTGCTGTTCACCAGCATGAAATCCATGCTCTGTATGAATTCATCTTCTACAGCACAGCAACTTCCTCAATATCCTGCTATGCCCAAGGTCCAATTCTTAAATCCAATTTTCTCCACTTTCAGGCTGACTGTCACAGTTTCTATCTAAGACTAAGTAGCTCTATTTTAGAATCTGTTACTCACAGTAATTTTGGACAAACTCATCTAATAAAGACTTTTTTTAAGGCAAGTTGGTGTAATTCTTTGTTTCCCCATCAAAGTCACAGGTAAATTGTCTATTTTCAGTATATGAGATCTTCTAAGATGCTGCATAAACCCAGTACTTCATCCTCTTTACCTCCAAAACAGAGATGATAAGAGTATTATCATACCTGCCCATGGATGCTTCGGGAGAGTATCAAGACCTCCGTGGTAACCACAAGTGGAAAGAATTTAAATGGTCTCATCCTAAGAAGACTTGTCACCTGCCTTCTTGCATCATTTCCATACTACCCACAGCTTTTTAAAATGTGATCACTAGTCTGCTTGGACTACCCTTCGTGTGATTTTGAACAGAACAAGTTTCTTGGCTGTCTGTGCCAGATTCTGCATTCCCTGCTTTTGCAATTAATGGTCAGCAATGTTAACTACCCAGGGTGTCTACAGGTGTCTAGTGGGTGAGAAGGACATCACAATAGCTTCTACACTATATGCCTCAAATGAAAAGATCAGTCCCTGTCCCAGCAGGTTTATGATCTGAGGGTGGGCATGGGACAACCTGTAGATGCACAGAGCTCCAAGTAAGAGTAAAAGAATCAGCTAACTGACTCTCCTTCCTTCCTTCCTCCTTTGCTTCCTTCCTTCCTTCCTTCTTTTTTTTGTCCCTTTTTCTTTTTTCCCCTTTTTCTTTTTTCTTTCTTTCTCCTTTTTTCTTTTTTTCTTTTGTTTCTTTTTTTTTTCTTTCAGGCTTTGTGTGTGGCTGTCCTTCATCCTCCAGAATATCACCCATCGACAAATGCATATGACATTCCAGAGAGTTTTGTTCCTGGTTTCCTCATAAGGGACTGTTTCAGTGCGTGCCTGACGCCAGCTCCAGCTGCTGAGCTCGGGGCTGGGAGACCGCAGCAGCTCCAGAACCAGCAACTACCGCCAGTCATCACCTAGGATTAAAGCAAAGCAGAACAGAAGGGACCGTCCTCCTCTCCCCACAATCAAGGGAAGCAAGAGCTGCTGGGCAGCAACACCCATGCAGTCTAGGGTGATGGCTGTGTTACATTTATTTAAGTAAGTAGAGCCTTTATTTAATTCTCGACTACCACATGGGTGTCTTCTACCCTCAAGCAGACACATATTTACAGATGGGGGAGCTGCTCTCACAGTTGGGGCAGGGGCCTCTGCGTGCTGCTTCTGTGTCTTAGGGAAAAACCAGTGCTGAACCTCCAGCTGGGAAGTCTGGCTTACTAAGAGATCCCCACAGAGGAAGGAAGGAGGGCCTGTTGTTTCCATACCCTTAAGCCGATGGTGATTTTTTGTAGGCTTCCCCTGCTAGTCCTACATATAATGAGACCATAATGAAAAACAGAGACCCTGAGGGTGAAGAACTACAACACAAGGAGTCAGGGCTGACAATGAGATTCCCTTTGTCCTCTTGCCTACGCAGAGCTCCACTGGGACAGACACTGGAATTTCCCCATGTTGAGCTGCTCCGAGAGTTAAGGCCTGGGATCTCAGCAAACCGGGTGGCCTTAGGGCTAATCCACAGCTTCCTCCTCCCTTTGACACACGAGTGCAGTAGGCTCAAGTCACAGCTTCCCAGCAGCCCTGACAGAAACGAATTTTGCAGCTCTCGGGTGAGGAGCAGTAGGTCACCAACCTCGGGCTGATCCCACCACGGGGCTTCAAGGGGAAACCCAGGCATCCTGCCTGCCGAAGGGTTGTGTGGGGAAGGACGTGCAGGGATTTGCCACGCACGTGCCCTGATGCCCCATCACCAAAGCCCGCAGAGCCTGAAGAGCTGACCCGCCGTGGGTCACTGAAGCCCCACGTAGCCTGGTGGTCACCACGGCCTCCAGGGGCTGCACTGGCTGCCCTTGGGGGTTGCCTGCTTTGCAGTTAAGTCTTTAATAATAAATCTCTCCCGTCTCTTGCACCCTTTCCCAAATTACAGCCTGCTTTTGGTCATGTGTTGCCTGAGTTGGATTCAAGAATGAAAAAACTGTAGCACAATCAGACTTCTCAGGGGAGTACGGTGACAGGGAGCTCAGGGGGATGCATATGGTAGCAAGAGGAGAAGCTCACAAATCTGTTTTATTTTACCTCACATACAAGCTACAGGGAATAGACCAGTCTGTGGGCCCTCTGTGAGGGGTATTTTTAAGCCTTTCTTTCCCACTGGAGTTCTCCCTGCGAGGCAATTTCAGTTTTCCTTGACGTTTCCCTCTCATGGTGAGCAAAGGAGCCTTTCAGTTTCCCAGCAGTAAATGCACTTTCCTGAAGTGTTGTTACTCGAGCTACACCAGTTCCATCTAGATCCACAGTAGCTACATTATAGTGGAGAGGAGAGGAGAGAAAAAGAGAGAAGAGAAAAAGAGAGAAGGAGAAGGAGGAGCAGGAGAAGAGAAGAGAAGAGAAGAGAAGAGAAGAGAAGAGAAGAGAAGAGACGGTCGATCTGTCCGTGCCGTGGCTGCTGCTGCAGCGCCAGGCACGATCCCGCGGCCGCCATGTCGCGGCGCCCCCGCGCGGCCGCGGCGCCAAATGGCGGGCGCGCTGCAGCAAGCCGCGCGCCGCGGGGCCTCGCACGCTCTGTCCTTCCTCAGTCACACGCATCGGGCAGCGGGAACAGCCGCGGCAGGACCGCTATTCCCGCGGCCCCTGCCGCCCCGCTGGTTGTCCCCCGGCGCCGGGCGCTGGCGACTCCCGAGGGCCACGGCGCTTGGGTGCTGCACTTCCCTGGTGCTCTTAAGGGATAATCAGAAAGCTCATATGAAGTTGAGGTGCCCTAAAGTCCAATAAGAGTGATAGTACTAAGTATGGGCATTGCTCTAGGCACTGGTCCCAGAGGGTGAAACCCTGGAGTTGCTCCAGATCCCTCACGGGGACTCTCCCATCGTGACCCCCCCGGCAGGCAGGCACGGCGGTGTCCCCAGAAGGACAGGACGACTCGGCTCCAGCTTTGGCATACGCCATCACCCCAAACCCATGTCCTTTGAATCCCGGCTCTGCCGGTGAGCCATCGTGGCCGTCCTGCCACCCGGCCTCGTGTGTCCCGCGAGACACCCATCGCTCTGCAGGAGCGGTGCCCCTGCTCCACGCCGTGCGTGTGGGGAACAGCCGTGAGGTCGCGGTGGGAGCAAGGCCCGGCACGAGGAACCACGCGACACCCTCCACCCCACGGCGCGCCGCGGAGCCGGATGAGGGGAGAGCGGCGGCCGAGCACGACCCGCGTCATCGTTGCCTGCGATAAATCCATGTCCGCGGCTGCGAGAAGCGGAGAGAGCAGGTCACGGGGTGTAAATTATGTGAGGATTTCTCTTGAAATCAGATCTGTTGAGCAAAAGGAAAGAATAAAAAAAGGACCAAAGCACAGCTGTTTTCGCCCCCTCATCCCCTCGTCCTTTCCAAAATAATTATCCTCAACCCTGAGCTCATTGCAGGCATAGAGGAGCTTAGTCTGTGTATTTTATCCAAACAGGACTTTAGGGTCAGGAAGATAAAAGTTTTTTCTCTTACGGACAATGACTGAAGCTGCTAACAGTGTGGTTTTTAGCAGCATTCCAGTGAAGGTTACCACGTCTGGATAAACAAACCTTTACAGGAAAAGCTCCCTTTAGCCCATCTCTTGTCATTTTCCAGCTGAAAACCACACTCAGATAGTCTTTTCTGTCACATTAGAGCACTTTGGAGTAAGTGTGGCACCAGCAATCTCCTAAATCTTAAGAGCAGACCATGCCTCAAGCAGAATACCAGCCTTAGATATCAGCTGTATTGCACCAAACGTACCAGGGTGCTCACACCAGACCTCTCCCTAGTTGCTGTGGCATGATTTTAGAAGAAATGGGCTTCTGATCATGCATGCATTTAACAAAAACAACAACAAAAAAGGATTAGCAATTATTCCCTGTAATTTTAAAGTAAGTTTTACCTTGTGTTATTAATATAAATGTGGTTACCCATGTAGCATTTGTTTTGGGGAGGTTTCTCTGCGGAAAGACAGTAGAATACCTTCTTTGTTGTCCCAGGTTTTGCAAACCCTTTAAAAATATTTTCAATTTTGCGTTTTTCCCAGAGGATCATTGCACGGACCAGGAAGCGATGTGTAAGATAAGGAATGTCTCCAGTCTGGGCTGTGGCTCTGTATTCTGCTGCAGTAAACTTGAACTCTGAGCGGATGAGGGAACTGCACCCAGAGGACACAGCAGGGGCAGAGCAGCATGGGGGAACAGGCAACACTGAGACCTGATATACCTGGGCTTGGGGATGCGGGCTTTCAGAGAAGACCCTCTCCATAAACAGAATATTCTCCAAACTGAGTTGTCATACAGCAAAACATGCTTTTAACAGAATGCCTTTCTCAAACAGTTTGCAATTCCCAACTTTATCTTTTGGAGTGTAGGTAGTATTTGCAATGTGACCTGCTGCTCAGAATTATAGATTAGCCTTTGTCTCTCTCTGAGTGCCAGCAGAAACAGGAATTGTCATTGAGATATGTGTATGACAAGTTACAAAGAGGGATATTCTGAACAAGTGGGTGATTCTTCCCGAGCTAACATTGCTCATTGGAGAAAATTCTCATTCTCATTGCGATGAGGTTGCAGGTTGAGATTGCGGGGCAATGCCCATGCTGCAGTGGTTGCTCTTACATTTCTGTATGCAGAGCAGGGCTGGAACAGAACTGATCCTTGCAAGGACGGGTCTACGTCCTTTCCGACAGACAGCTGTCTAGCTATTTCTTAGGGAACTTTTCCAACACAACAATCACCTCAGCTTGCAGGGAGAGGTGTTTCCAGATACCTAAGCAGTTTCTGGGGCAGAAATACATGTGCATACACAGTGTGTCAGCTAGTGTTGATCTCTTGCAAGGCCCCTGGCCAGCTCAAAATTTTCAATTTCTCCTTGGACAGAATTTTTAGGCACAAAGAATGGCACAAGCTTGGGGAAACTTTGGAAAGACATGAAATATATGCTACACCTATCCCTGCATTTTCCGACTTGCAGGAAACCAAAGTGCCATGTCACACAAGTGCCGTGTTTCGCCTGCTGGTGCCCGCAGCGCTTCGCTGGGGCCACCAGCACGTTGGGATGGCTGTAGGCTCCATCAGCACAGAATCACAGGATGGCTGGGGTTGGAAGGGGCCCTAGAGATCATCTGGCCCAACCCCCTACTCAGGCAGAGACACCTAGAGCACGTGGCACTTGAGAAACAGGGGATGCTGTCTGTGATACCTGCCACAACAATATTCCGATGATATCACCAGCAATCAAAGTAGCTGTTGTAAAGAGAGAAAGCTCTACGCTTCTTAGTGTTTATCCAGACCTGTTTTTGTTTCTTGAAGAAACAGATGTAGGCGTGAATCCAGTTAAAATGTGCGAAATTCTGTACAACTGCCCTGTTTAAACTCTAAACTGATTATTCTCCAAGGCTGCATAGTTAACGGGAACAGCAGCCATGTGAGCAAGGTAAACTGTTTGGCTGCCCAATGCTTGCATGATCAAATAATTAATCAGCCTCAAAGGCAGAATTAAATTTCCAGGAACCCTGCTTCTTTGGGATTAGATTTGGGAATTGGAAAGGTCAGACTGAGCTACCAGCTCTAATAACTCACTATCCCTTTTTCTGTCATTTTTATTTAATTTACAACAAGAAAAATAGGCTTCCATCTAGAGCACGGTAAAGGAGTTTTCTCTTTCTTGTTGAGGCCCGCAGGGCAAAATCCTGATGTACTTAGTTAAACCTCCAGTAGCTATTTTTAGTGTAGTTTTGGTTTGGTTTCTAGCAGACATCTGCCTGCAGTACAAAACCCCCTCCTTGCTGATAACAAATTTACTAGTTCTCTGGAGAGAATCACCAGACTGGGTGGTCAGGACCAACCAATTTACCATTTAACACAGTTACGATCAAGATACTGCTTGTACAGAGATCTGGCTGTGAAATTTCTGCTGCTGTTGACAAATGATGGGATTTATCACATGTAAAAGAGGAATTAATCCTTCTGTGATGTTTGGGATGTGGAGAATGGGTGCAATGGGTGAGAGTGATGAGTCTAAAGCGTCTGATCCACCTTTGCGGAGGTTAAAGCTGTGTCAATGATGCAGCAAGTCCCTGCTCCACATGCCACACTCATGTAATCAGCTCCTCTAAATTTCCTAGGGCCAGATTGATGATGACTTACACGCACAGCGCAGGGGCCTTTAAATACAGTGACTAAGCTCCGCTTCAGATATCCTCAGCTTCTCTCTTTGAAAGCAGAGAGACAAATGGGAGAAAACCCTGGAACCCCCCCAGTACACAAACTCATTATGGCATTTCCCTCTGTTCAAGTGACACTTTCCATCTCTTCCCAACACAGCTACTCTGGCATCACCTGCTAGTGGCTAAAGGCATTTCTGATACTTACCAGCAATTGCAAACACTTACAAATGCTTGCCCCAGAAAAGGAGTTCCCTACCACCACCTGATCTCTCTTTACTAAAAAACTGAAAAACATTCTTTTTTGGCCTGATTTAAAACCATATATGATATTACTCTTGCTGATACAGACTCTCAGGGGAACATGCTGTGCCCTGCCCTGACGAGGTCCCTGTTGCCTTCAAGGCACCCCTGAAGAAGCCGGGGTGCAGTGAGTGTGTGGTGAATTACAGCACATAACGTGTTAACTCCTTGTGCATCCCTGCTTCCCGTGTGGGGAGCGCGAGGTGATTCACTCGGTACCTGCAAAGAACATGATGCAGAGCAGAGAGGATGCTGCAGACGCACAGCTTAGCTTTCCCCATGCTGGTTTCCCCCTGGGACAAGCCCCAGATGCCACTGTTGCTGACATCTCGAGCTCAGCTCTTGGAGCTTGTGGGGATCTGGCCCCAAATGTCCTCCCCGCTGTGCCTCATAAGCTCCCTCACTGTTTCATTAGTTTCTATGTCCCTTCAAAGCATATATCAATGGTTAAGGGGGACAACCTGGGGTATAAGAAAAATCCTTTAATCCTGCAGCTTGAGGAGCAGTACAGCTAAATAGCAGGGTTCTGTGTACCAGGTACACAGGGCATCAGTACAGCTGAATATAATTCATGTGTTTCCCACCAGTACTAAGCTTAGTTCTCATTAGAACTTTCAGTCCTTCCTTCCCGGAGCAAAAAGACATCTTTCCAGATTGCTTGTTTTCTAAACAAAAAATAAAAACTAAGAGGACGACTGTTTCTAAGCCCGCTATTCACTCCCACTTGTTTACAGGTATG
The DNA here is from genome assembly GCA_013389825.1 of Crypturellus undulatus. Classification (NCBI taxonomy): domain Eukaryota; kingdom Metazoa; phylum Chordata; class Aves; order Tinamiformes; family Tinamidae; genus Crypturellus; species Crypturellus undulatus. The sequence goes on along the minus strand of VWPW01004700.1, from coordinate 90,972 downwards.
CTGCTGGGATAGCAAAGTCTGGTTTTAGTGACTGGCTGCACTATGAAACTTCCCAAAGATGGGTCACAATTTTGCCAAGAAAAACTTTCCTGTACCAAATGAATTTCCACAGTGAATGTACAAGGAGGAATGGAAATTTTAGGAGTGTATTTAAGAAATAAGCATGCAGGGCACGCTTTCAATTACAGCCTCTGAACAGACCTTGGAAAAATTATATTTAAAAGAGAAGTATATAAGGCCATAACTAAGCAGAGTGCCATCATTTTTTAAACTTTGAGAATGGCAAGAAGATAGGGTCGTATCAGGAAACCCCTCTGAGGCTATATGTAAAGGACACATGCACACAGATTGACAAGATGTTTGCTCTTAGCCACCGCTTCTCGCTCGTTACGGTGTTAGCCAATATCACTGTCTTTGCAAAATGGAGAGAGAAAGACAAAGTGAATCTCAGGATAGAGGCAAGACTCCCTACCTCCTTAGCCATAGATCAGTAACTTTTCAACTTCCTCTAACTTGCAAGTTTCTCCCATAGCGACTCTCATTCCATTGCATTTAGGAGCAACTGGGAGCCGAGCTGCTAGCCATGAACTTCCAGCGCTTTTAAAAGAAATTTGGGGTTGGTATTTATATGCAAGTGATGGGAACAGTGTCATCTCTGGCAGAAGTTGTAGATGGGCAAATGTATCTGCCTTTCTGCCAGTCTGCACTGATGAAATGGGTTTGACACACCTGAGAAGTGGGATGCTATGAAAAGGTGATGCTTTTTAATACCTCTATCTATCACTCAGATAAAAAAAAAAAAAAGCAACTAAACCTTAGTGCCTCACAGAAAACTGTATTAATTCACAAGAAACAGCAGGTCTTGATCACTGAGATCATGGCTATGGCAACCCACCTATATTCCCTCATTTGGTATCAGCTTAATGTGTTGATCACACAATGCATAACTCACCGTATTTTTCAGCTGAAATAAAGACCAAGGAACAAATGCTGCCCTCTTTTCACAGATGGAGAATGGGAGGGTGCAGACAGGAATTCATGGGGTGACAGGTCTAGACCACACCATGAAACCCGCCTGGTCTTACTGACTTAGCAGAACACGTGGCGAGTGCAGCTGTGCTGCTGCTGGAGATACACACGTGGGCCTGCTGCGTGGGAAGGTATAAATCGCTTCTTGCAGTAAGGGTTATGCAGAGAGAACATTCCCAATGTTGGATGTGCACCATCTTCTGTCCCTACACTGAGTGATGTGACCTCCTGTGGGGGTCCTGTGGACATGCCTCCTGTTTCAAGTCACATCATGGGTATGACCTTCAGGCCCAATTATGTGGCTGACGTTGGGGAGTTGGTAAATGTCTTTTGTGAGGGCTGAGCGGGTCAGGCAGGAAATGCCATGTCCCTGGCCAAAACTTGGCGAGCTAAGAAACACAGTATTCCAGGAGATCCAGGTTCAAGGTGAGATATCCGGGGTCCAAGCCTGGGCATGACACAGGCTGGACATGTGTTTGTGACCCCAGCTACTCAGGTCACTGAGCCCGGCCTTGCTTGCACCTTGTTCTGGCCTGCAGCTCGTCAGTGCTAAGCGGGTGTCCGCGTGACATCTGGCAACAGGACAGAGATCCCAGGGTCACCTACCTGCCTAGGGAAGAGAAAAAGGTCTCTCGTCTGTCCTGGCCCATGGACAGAGCCACAGAGAACTATCCATCCTGTGCAAGGAGGTACGGAAGCAGAGGTCTGGCGAGGCAGTTTGTCAGAGGCAATGTTTTCCCCGGGATTTTTATGAGTCTCTGCAAGAAGGAAATTAGAAACTGAAGTCTACACTCTCTCTCATTTATAAATGTGTCCATAATGTGTATGTTGTGCTGTAGGTTAATGATGCAGTTCTCAAAGAAGATTAACTGCTGCTTCAGACAGCCATCAATTTTTTATGATTGCAAGAGCATTTCCCTACTATAAATGAATGTTACACTCCCCAAGGGATGAGCTGTGTGCAGCATCAGTCAGGTGTGCCGGGTGGGAAGATGAGGGCAAAAAAAAAGGAAAGCAAAAGAGACAAGCTAGTTCCCCAGCACCCACCTTAGGGAATAGAGAGATGACTTTCATCCCTGCCATTTCTGGGAATCCCAAATAAGGCTGAATATGCATACGTGCAGACATCTGAGTACTGCACCAGGCTACTGATGGGACCGTTCCCTTCACAGTGATACTACAGTCTGGCAGCAAAGGTGTCATCCTTAAGAGGCTGGGACATCGCTCTTACCTGAGACACAAGGTTCAGAGACGGCCTAGTGCTGTAGTTGAACCTTTAACAAACATACCCAGGATTTGGGACAGGTCTGAAGATGCTGATTATTGCTACATCAACAGACAAAAGGGATGCACCTTATCTATACATCCATTTTACAGTATCTAGGAAAAGTGGGAAGAACTGCCCTTTGTAGGTGTCTCTTCCTCCCTCTCTCCATCAGCTGCAATAGGGAGCCCGATGCCTAACCTAGGTTGGAGGAAAAGCTTTAGTTGTTTGAAGTTAGGGGGTAAGAATCCTCAGCTGAAGTAAAAGTCTCTCACCCCATTACTCAGCAGTTACTACTGGTTGAGCTGAAAGGGTTTGAGCCTCATTGTCCACATTTTAACCTGGATGGTAAGACCACCACCACTCATTCGAACACCCGCAGGTGGCCAAGCCAAAAGGCAACAGTGTCCATGCAACTGTCCTTTGATCGAGCTGTGGGCTGGCTTGTCCCTGCATAATGTATTTTGACCCTGAATAGAGCAGTAAGCTATGTCTGTGGAGAGAATCTTATCTCCTGAAAAGCACGTCCTCATTCAGTGTTTGACTAATAAAATTAGACTGCTTAAAAAAAATAAACCTCATATCGTAAGCAGCAAGACATTATATTGCCCTTGATCTTTATAAAAGAATGGGACTGGGAAAAGTCCATCGTGTACTTTGCTACGCTAAGCAGGCTCCTAATTAACATGTGATCCAGCTACCACGTTCCAACCCAGCAATCACCTTAAAAACTGTCCTGGTGTTGGCTCATCGCTGGTGCCTGAATGACTCTCTGAGAGAGTCCATGCTTAAGTTCATGTTTGGATGTCACTGGTGCAGTCCGTGTGCATCAGCTACGTTCACATTTTTCTAAGCAACTCCACAGTTGCCAGTGCAGCTATGGTAGGGTTTGGCCATTTGCACCCGGGTAAAGCACATGGTTCTATTGCAAGAACATGGAATGAAGGGTCCGTGTTGAACCCTTACACCTGTAGCTGCCTTTTGTTACAAAGCCCCATGACCCCTACTGACTAGACCACCGTGACTACTACTACATGACCTTCCTGCTTCAGTATCTGCATGGTGGGATATAGCTGGGTTATGTTCCAGTCCCCCAGGACAATTTGAAAGTGTTTCTTTAATGAAAAAAACATAGGCCTCTGATTTCTTTGCATAGAAAATGTTATTTTCCAAACAGAAGTCAATAAGGACCTTTTCCATTAGGCTCAAGTTAACAGGAGCATATATATAAGTAAGATGATGCATCTACTAGTGCTGCAACCACTAAGCAGACTACTGAAATATTTATGAGGAAGGAAAATATTCCATTCCTTTAGTGCAAATATACCAGGTCTTACAACCTTCCCTGGGAAATACAGTAAACAGCAGAAGTTAATTTTTCCCTAAATCTTACAAACGTACCTATGTAACTACTCTTGAGTTGCCACAGAACATTTATTTATAAGGCAGAATATCACTTAAATGTGCCAAGCTTGACACTTCAGAAGTATTTCCGTCAAACTGTAAATTATATAGATCCCGGGCCAAATGCATAGGTTATTTCCTTGTCAAGAACGCTCACAGACTGACTATTACCCATTAACTCTTGGTAGCCGTGGTGGCCCTGGCTGCGGCAGAGCCCGCCTGCGTCCCAGAGCGGCTGCGGTGGGTCCCGCACAGGAGCCCTGGAGCTCCGTGGCCTTGGTGGGCACCCGTGGCCTCCCTGAGGGCAGCCAGGCCAGGGCAGCCACCACGGGCCGCGGAAGAGCCGTGTGAGGCACCGGCTCTTCCATAAACACCCCAGCGAGGAGGGCGGCCAGTGCCGAGCCAGCCAGGCCCCTGTTGAAGGGCAAATATTTGCCAGTGCCTCTTCCACACGACGCTGCAGTGGGACCTGCGTGAGGGAGGCAGTGACGGCGCGTTTTTCCCGGCATTTCTTAGCCATGTGGAGAACGGCAATCCCTGTCCTTGGGAAAGCGGAAAGCCTTGACAAAGCAATGTATAAATGCAGAAAGGTGCCAAAATGCAGAAAGGTGCAGGGACTCGAGCTCTCCCCTGACATGCAGAGCAGCTCTATCAGAGGCTGCAGCAATGCAAACCTCAATCCATCTGCTTCTGTGGTCCTCCCCGCTCCAGTGTGGCAGTTCCCCTTGAGGGCTCTGAAAGAGCAGTGATGTTTTCCTTTTCTCCCAGTCCATTGGCAATAAAATGTGAATTATTTCAATTTTGTTTGATAGCTCTGCATGTGTGTATTTGTATATAGAGAGATTTTATGCCCTATATGCCCTTTATACCCTTTGCGTGTCTTTTTACATTCATTGCTCTGCTCCAGAGGAAGGACGCTGGATATTCACAAACTCATAGGAATAAACAAACCTAATGTAAAATGAAGATATGTAAAAGCCCACAACTTCTCAACTGGCTCCCTTCCATCAACCTGGAGGGAAGGGAAAATGCCATTTCTTCTATAAAGATGACAAGTGTTACTTTCTCCTTTGCCTAATAAAAACAGGCAAATGCACAATACAGAGAACCGGGGCTGGAAAACAGCTTTGAACAAGCCAAAGACACATTAAACTACACATGCCACATCAGAGCCAGAGCAATCGCACTGATAATTATTTTCATGTCTCCTAACTCTGCCACAAGATGCTCATTTCACTAGCTTTTATACTAAAAAATTGTTATGATGCAGGGAAAAGCAGGGAATAGCTTGTATATCCATAATGCAATCACTGCCAATATAACAGAGTATGAAAACAAATGAATGCATTTTCCCTCAAGTATCACTCTAAGAGCCTACATATCAAAACTAACTTCGTCTTATGAGGAGAAAACCTGTTTTTAAAGAAAGAGCAGTAAGAGGCAGAAAAGCAAAACAATCATTTTATGGTCATTTTTAGAGCAAACCAGAAGGCTCGAATGTGGATAACTGTCATACCGCAGTGGCTGGTCTTTGTACAAGCAAAGAAAGAAACAGGAGAAATGTGTTTGATTTCTTCTTTGTTGTATTTTTAATTGAACTCTTTCCACTGTACTTTTTTTTTTCCAGACTATAAATATTAAACCCTGGCTGGGTATTCTTTGCTGGAGCATCTTGGCAAGCTCATGGTAACGTTGCATAAGCTTTTAACTCAGATGGCAGATCCTTTCCTCCCCCAGCTCAAGTTCCTGTGAAGAGAGGCTGAAATTTAGGTGCAGAGCTTCAGATGAGCCAGCTTTTGCCTCCCAGCATGGAGCATAAAAGGGTTGGCCAAGGAAAGGCAGGAAACTGTAAGGTCAAAGGGGAAGAGGAAGAACAAAACAGTGCGATTGGGGCTCTTTCAAGCCCTTTAACCGTTCAGAGTTCTAAACGCGGCAAGAAAGAACAAGGCAGGGCTGTCCTTGAGCACTAACACTGTCCCAATGTTGGCCGTGTCCTATCACCGACCATGAGAGATGGGGTGCGGGAGCCCCCATCTCCCTGGGCGTCCCTCGCCTTGCGTGGACTCCCAGTCNGTGCAGAGCTTCAGATGAGCCAGCTTTTGCCTCCCAGCATGGAGCATAAAAGGGTTGGCCAAGGAAAGGCAGGAAACTGTAAGGTCAAAGGGGAAGAGGAAGAACAAAACAGTGCGACTGGGGCTCTTTCAAGCCCTTTAACCATTCAGAGTTCTAAACGCGGCAAGAGGCAGGGCTGTCCTTGAGCGCTAACACTGTCCTAACGTTGGCCGTGTCCTATCGCCGACCATGAGAGATGGGGCACGGGCTCCTCCTCACGCCGTGGTGCCTCGCATGGGCTCCCAGTCGTGGGGACACCCATGTCTGAGGAGCTGCGGAGGCTCCGCAGCAGTGACGGAGCCGCCCACAGGCAGCGGCNAACACTGTCCCAATGTTGGCCGTGTCCTATCACCGACCATGAGAGATGGGGTGCGGGAGCCCCCATCTCCCTGGGCGTCCCTCGCCTTGCGTGGACTCCCAGTCGTGGGGACACCCATGTCTGAGGAGCTGCGGAGGCTCCGCTGCCACGGCCGACCCCGCAGCAGCGATGGAGCCGCCCACGGGCAGCGGCGCAGGGACAGGTGGCGGGAGAAGCTCGCTGAGTCATAAGCCCCTCACCGGCTCTTCTAGATGAGCTGAGGAGGCCACAGTGATTTTATCACCAGCTCCTCATTTGTGCCAGCCATTTGGCTCTCCTCAGCTATGAATCACTCCTGAAAGAGACATCTCTCTGTGGGGGTGAAGGCAAGCTGGGCACTACCCGCCCCAGCCTGGCCACACGCGCCAGGGAGTCCGAACACCTGCGGCCAACTTGGGGCCTCTGCTAACAAAGAAAATCTTAATTTACGCGTAACTTCTTTTCTAATGAAGGAAAGATATTAATGGGTCTGTCTTTAAACACAATCCATAGGACTGATTTTGAAAAAAAGCCCCGGTGGCACAGTTAACAATTCTATACAGTCGCATGTAACGCATCCTGACCGATGCCAACCTAATGCACATGTAAATGCTTATACGTACCCAAAGGCCTCTTCCGCCTGGTCTGGAGTAATAACTGAAGCATATCCTTGCCGGGGAAAAGGGGGGATGCTCTGGATGCTTCTTTCTCCGGAACCTCTTTCTGCTGAGTGGGTTTATTCAAAGCTCTCCATGCAGGATTGAAAGTGGCAGCTTTCAGCTCCAGTGAAAACACTAACTGCAGCGAATAAACAGCAAATAAAACTTAACAGTGAGTTCAGTCCTCTGTTATTTGCCTCATTACCGTGTTTTACATCTACTATTATCTGCAACAGTTTGTAATATTGGAGCGATTCCACAAGAAACAAGATCAGGAGGGAGCTCCTATGTGACCGAGCCCAGTCCTTATTGCAGCAGCCTAAACACAGATACAATCTGTAGTGGTTTCAAAACCAGGTCTGTCCCCAGCAGGCATTAGGTGATTTTTTTAATATTTAATTAATTTGAGTTGTTTTCTTTTGACTCCAGAGATAAGAGAGGTTGAAAAACAAGACAAAGTCTTACGAGGGGTGGTCCGTGCTCATGCTTTGCAAAATCATCTGGTATCCTGCACTTTACAATACAGTTGAGACAGTGTTCAGCATTAAAGAAAGACTTCTGTATGTGTCATTACTGTGTAGTTATCATTGAAAAGAGAATGAAAATTCAATAATGAGCAACGTAGCCTGTAGCCTTGGAGCTAATTACACATACTTCCTCACAAGGTAAATGGAAAACACATGAGCTTGGAAGATATCCATGGAGCATTTAAACATGCGCTTGTCAACATGTCACAAATATTGTGTTTTTACAGTTGAAATGAAAACACAAAATGCCATCTGATTGAACTGCAGAATAATTAGCACATCTTAGCACGCAGCCATGACAAGTACCTGTCAACAGCTATCAGCACGGCAATGACGGTTTTCACTGTGAATAATAATGCCGCTTTCCACTTTTGAATAGCAATGCTATTTTTTCTCTTTTGCAAAAAAAAAAAAAGCATTATTTAAAACAAATACAAATATACCTTCCGTAAAACAAGATTTCATTCTGCTAAGCTAACATTCAAACAGAATTACTGCACTGGTTTTGTAAACAAAGCTCTAATTCCGCATGCAAAAGCAAACAAAGCCCTAATTCCACATGACTCCCAGAGGGAAAGGATGCTGCCTGTGGGAAGGTGCCTTCGTTAGCCAGTGCCTAAATATTCCCAGCATGTTTTGACTTTATGCCAAGATATATAACCATGAACGCTCTGGACTTGTTGTACTAAGCTGGCTATTTCTTGGAGGAAACGCACCAGTGTAAAAATATACCAGAGTCAGGATACCAGGGGTGATTTTCAGCAATTTGCAGGCAAGTTAATAATGACAGCTCTGCTGAGCTCCTAGAATAGTCTGTTTAAAGAAATGCAAGAAAAATGCCAAAAAATGGTCTGTAAAGTTTTATTAAAGTTATAAACTGCTCCACTGGTCTGTTCTCTGTAAACAAGGCGGTTATTAATAGACAGGATTTAAAATACATGTTGAATTGCACATAATGGCAAGCACAGTCTCCCCCGTTCTGGGCGGCTGGGTACAATTTTATGCTTGTTGACTGTGACTTTAATCAGCAAGTCACATGAGCGCAGCCGGTTCGGTCTTTAGGGCCCCTCCAAGGAAAAGAGGGTCTCTTTTTAGCAGCAATAAACCAGGATAAAGGAAGATGGGCTTTCCGAGGAAGGCTGGAAGGAGACGGCGTGTGGTTAGCCCAGGGCACAGGCAGGGCTCAGGTTCCCTGTCTGATGAAGGGGAGATTGGAGGGGCTCATCCATGTGCCTGGCTGGGGATGTGCTTTCCCGCTGGAAAGCTCGCCCAGCTCGGCCGGTGCTCCCAGATGATCCAGGTACCAGCGCAGGGACCTCAGATGCCCTCGAGGCCTTGCACGGGGGTGGCAGCCAGGTGACACTGCCCAGGCTGGGAAGCAGGGACGTTTTTGGGGGTGTCTGTGCCCGCCACGGCGTTACTGCTGCACCACACCGTGCTGCGCAGCTTTGCCTCGTGTGGAGGGAAACTGGCTCGCGGAGCCGTCTCTAACCTGGCTTGTCTGCCCACCAGAGTGGCAGCTTCACCGCCGGCTGGAACCAGCTGGGTGCGATCACAGCAAAGATCCTCTATAACAGCAGGAGTGAGTGAGTGATCTGGGCAGACGGTGCATGCGCAGGCCGAGCGCAGGAAGGCACCTCCACTGAAATACGTGTCCAGAGCGGCCGTTTCCACCTCGGCCTCAGAGCACCTGAGCTGAATTTGTCTCTTCTTATTCTAGCCACCTCAAAGGCAGGTCTCTATCCTGGGCAGCGGGCAGAGGCTTCCACTGTAACCGTGGAAAGTTACCGGTGTCTCTAGAGCAAGACGTCTCCTCGGCCAGAGACACTTCACTCGCATCTACAGCCTCCAAATGGTGCAGAGAGCACAAAGCGGCTTAGAAATTTGGACAGCCACCAGCACCGCCGTAGGCCAAGCCCGACTTGGTTCTTGGCTCACGCTGTGATAGTAACAAATGATACAAAAATCTGCACTGGGCTATAATTGTTCCCGACTCTGAATCATCTTAGTGTGAGAGAAGCCCCTCTCCCTCCGAGCTTACAGCACTTACTGCCGTTGAAAGAAAAAAGCAGTTTTGCAGTAGGGAAACTTGAAAGACTCAGTAGGATTTTCTACTAAATTAAATCTTATCTTGAGTAGTTAGTCAGGTTTGATGATTAGGAATGGATGCAGATTGGGTGGACAAAGCTGGTCCTCTGTGCCAAACACATCATATAAAATTCAGATAAATTTTTAATCTTACATTTTAAAATTCAGATAAATTTTAAAATGTAATAACAAATACCTTCAAGGACATGGCAGGTCTCTCGCTCTCTCTGTCACCCGGAGCACTAGAAGTAGAACTTCAGTTCTCGGAAAATCTGTAAATCTCTACACTTTCACGCTCCACAAATAGAAGGCCAAATGCTTTCAGAAGACCATGTCTGTGGAGCTTGGGGCCCAACAACAATTATGATGAAACTGCTGAAGTTTCCAGGAATTCTCCACAAAACTGCAAGATCCAAAGAATTCCCACAGCGACTAAACTGCTGTGGTGGCTGCCTGAAGTCTGCTGCCCGAGAGCAGAGGTCGACAATCCTGCGACCATCATCATCATCATCATCATCATCTCCTTCAAGCTGTGGGTCGGGGCCACTATCTCTTTAACTCCAGGTAACCAGGAAAACTCCCACATGCCCCATAGCTCAGTGGTGGGAGACTAGCAGTGAGGAATGAGACCCTCCGCTCCCAAGCAGAGGTGCTGGTTACAGCTGGGTCACGTGCAGGAGTGGTTCCTACCTCGCTTGGATTTCAGAGCACTGCAGGTTCAGGGTCTGGAGCTTTGCCATCTGCAGCTGCAAAGAGCCAGGCGGTAGCGCCTCGGCTTAATGGTTTGTTTCGAAACCATTATGAATCGGAAGTGAAGATCCAGCAAATCACCCTTAGAATTAAAATTGTAACAGCAGGCATTGGAATTCCTCCAGCCACGGTAAAGTTGCCACGTTTTCAGGTATCAAGCATTGATTTTTGCCCTCTCTTGGGGTGATCTGATTAGTTCCGTCATGAATGGGGTTGAGTCTGTTCTCCTCTTCTCCCACCCCATCAGTTCCTCTCTAATCCTCATCCAACTGTTTAATGGCAATTTCTGTTCTCAGAAAATAACTTGGGGAGGGGAAAAGAAGGACAGAACACAGCCCCCCACTGCCAAGTTGTATTTTCCATGCTTTCCATTTTTTAACCTATTTACCTCTGGGAATTTTTGTTTGTTTGTCTTTGATTGCTTTCTTCCTACCTTTCAGGGACAGCCCCCCAAACAAGGGGGGAGGGACTGCAGAGGGATCTCACCAGCTTGAACAACAGACGAAGGCCGGAGCAGCTGGGGAGAAGCATCTCTCTCCACAGGAGGCTGCCGGCAGCGAGGTCAGCGCTGAGCTCAGCCTGTGAAGGAACCAGCACAAACAGCCCCCAGGGACCGCTCCAGTCACCCTTCCGTGCCCACCGTGGCTGATGCAGGCAGCGCACGCACACCCCGCCGGGAGGAGAACGGAGCACCCTTCTGGCAACCAGGCAAACTGTCCTTGCACTGCCTGGGCAATGTCAGAATGACTCCAGCGTGGAAACAAACCTCCTCGTACATAAAACTGCAGGGCTAACCATAGCTTGCAGAGCAAGGAAATATTTCATAAATGCAAACACTTTAAAATCTTTCTGTTATTTTGCATTTAAAAGAGTGGGTTCCTTTATATTTTGCATAGCAGGGATTTAATGAAAGATGTGGTTTTAAACAGTTTAGTTCAACTATTCCAAAAATGCTGGGAGGATCCTTAAAATTCACTTTCAATATGATTTACACTGTTCAGTTTAAGCTCCTCCCTTGTCATTTGGGGCTGCTTCCTGGGAATCTGAAGGAAACACGCTTGGCTCAGTGAGGACAGGCTGAAAGCTAAGCGCCCCAGCAGGCCAGCAAGCCCCATGCCCTTCCAGAAAGTACCGTGCGGAGTCACTGCTTGAGGGACAGAAATGTCTGAGCAGATTGGAGGTGTCTCTGGGGAACAAGCCCTGGAAGAAAGCTCTGCAGTGCAGCCATCGGATGGACTGCCAGCTCATCCCTGGGAACAGAGCTGGGAGCATGAAGCTTTGAGGAAGGAAAAGATGGAGCCTGGAAAACACCAAGGAATTATAAACTCTTTTGGGGAGGCTGGAAAAAAACAGGCTCCAAGAAGAGGAGCCCTAGGCATGAACTCACTAAGAACCCATGACAAAGGTCCCTCTAATATGATAGCTTGCTCTCCAGGACTAGATGATTAGGTAAAGGCTGTAAGGAACATTGAACATCTGCAGCGATGCTTCCCACACGTTACCCTCCCAAGCTCCCAGCCCTCAGTGGTTTCAGGGCATCCTGCAACTTAAGCTGCAGCTTGAGCAGTGTTTCATTAACCTCCCACCCTGCATGCATATGATTAATCTCTTTTTCAGCATAGTTTTATTTTTAGACTCTATAACATCCTGTGGCAGTTGTGTAACGTGAGAAAACAACTTCTCTGTTACTTTTCAAACGCGCTTCCTGCCAACTTGACCATGTTAGCCATTGCTCTTGTGTGATAAGAAAAGGTGAATCATTGTGGTTTATTTGCTCTTCCCACAACTTCCATGATTTTAGAATTGATAAAAATGATTTCTAGAACTCCCTTAGGCAAATGCAAAACGTAAAAAAAAAAAAAAGAGAAACGAGAAGAAGATTAAAGAGGTTCAGCAAAAGTAAATATGTATCAACACTGACTTTTAAAGCTCTGCAAGATTTAAATACGGGTCGGTAACCATTCTTCTTGTTAAACGAAAATCAGCAGCATCTCCCATCTCCCAAACGCATCTCTTTTCTTGTCTGATTTGTAGGAGGCAGCATGTCTGAAACACAGACACCACTTGAAGGTGTTTCATGGCAACTTCCCCACCAGTTTTCTTTTCAGGTTGCTTTGATTTGCACCGTGACTTCACCTTCAAAGCTACTTCAGAAGCCACCCAGATGATAGTTCATGTATCTGTTCAAGAGTGCCAACCTATTCAACAGCCTAGCTCTTGCTTTGACACTCATTTTTCATTTTTATCCTCCTAAATTGAAAGACACATTTGCACGTACATAGACTTACTTCCCCAGCCTCCTGTCTCACACCCCAGCCAAACAACAGTGCTTTAATTGGCCCAAGGCATTAAAATGAGACCGATAGATGAGCACAAAGCCCGCATCATTTTCCATTCTTCTCTTTTAACGCAGTGTCTGACATACAAGAAAAGCAAACATAGGTTCATACCCACTGCCAGATTCATTATAAAAAGCCCTTTTAACGAGGTTGGCCGCATTTGGGTCCTCCTCTTCGTCAGCAGGAGGAGGTGCTGGGCGCAGTGCCGAGGCCAGCGAGGTGCCGGGGAGGCCCAGCAAGGCCTCCCTCACCCTGGGCCATGCGCTGCCCGCAGGAGGCACCGCTCGCGCTGGCGTGCGCCCTGCTGCCCTTCTGCTCACCCCACTCCACAGCATCCTGCTCAGGAGGGCCCTTTGCCCTGCAGAGCCCACGTGAAACGGCCGAGGGGCAGGAGTAGGGAGGCGTGGGGCAAGGCAAGAGGGGGCAGCAGTCCTCATGGGCAGGAGTAGGGAGGCGTGGGGCAAGACAAGAGGGGGCAGCCCTCACAGCTGCCCATTCCTGGTATCCGGTACTGCTCTCTAATGGATCAGAGACTGTGGCACCTACCTGGGACAAAAGCATTGGATGGCCATGAGTCAACAGGCTTTAAAGGAGACACTAATGACAAAGCCTGGGGAAGGATGGCTCCAGGGTAAGGAGGAGCTAGAGCCCTTGCTTGACACAGACATTTTGAACCAAGCACCAGGTTCTCCCAGTCAGCTGCACGGTGCTGCTCAGGAGCGCAGGAACGCGGGGCAGAAGTGCGTGCTCTGCAGCCACAGAGATGATGGCTCCTCCTCCTGAGCCCACAGCACTCGCTGACCCGTGGGCAGCCAAACCTGCGGGTCTTGACAGGCCTCCGGCAGGCACAAAACACTGGTGATCTGTAAGCTATGAAATCCGACGCCAACAAGTCACAGTTCTTTTTAATAAGAGGAAATGATGCCCTCGGAAACAGCCGACAGGTGTATGATCGCTATGGTCCGTGTGACTTCAGCTTCCCAAAGGAAACTCAAGGAACGTGGCTGAAGCTGCAGTTTTGGTGTGCGCTGCTGGAGTGACCAGCGCTAGTTCAACAGTTTAATACAAACGTAAGCTGTTAATTTGAGGCAATTAATTTTAGCGGTCACGTAGCTAAGGGAGAAATGGTGCTGGCAAAGCCAAGAAAAACACAAACAAACACGGACAGTGCCCGTCCCCCCCTACCCCTCTGTGCCACCTCAGCGCTGACCTGCCATGCCCTTGGCTGCGCAGCACTTCTGCACCCGAGGGGAAATGACTACAAGTCGTCCGTATTTATTTTCCAAATGCTGCTGGTGGTGTGAGAAGGAAGATTAGGAGCCTTCTCACATGAAACTCTTACGCTGAAACACTAAGCAGCTTTCACGTAGGTTGTGCCGCTTATTTCTCTGGGATCTTCCTTCTTCCTTCTATCACATACTGACCCCTAAGTGCACTCAGAGGAAATATCTGCCTGGAGAGTCCTCGAGTTACCTCATCCCACAGTTCATAAACACAGGAACATCAGAGCACACAAGCTGCAGGGCTGGAAGACCAGCTTGTTCAAAAGCAACTGCACTTCATGGTTTTTGCATCACCCGTGTTACGCCGCAGGGCAAACGTGCCGTTCTCGCCCTCACAGTATTGCCCAGGTGGTGCTTTACACGGATGTGTAAAAGGGAAGTCAGATCCTCAGGCCAAAAGTGCTGCCAGCAGTTTCTGAAAGCAAGCAATAGGCACAGCTTGCTTTCCTCTGCATTTGACCTAGCGTAAAACTTGCTCGCAAGAAAAGAGGTGCTCACTGCTGCAGCTATAGATGGAAGAAACAACAAGCTGTTGAGAGAGTGGCAGCCACGGTGTGGACGCGCTGTGGGACGAGACACAGACACAGTTTTCAACATGCACGAGACATCCAGCCCTGTGGGGCAGGCTGAGCATCCCCAGCCATCCCAAGCAGGACCAGCAGTTTTGCTAGGGGAAGGAGAGTGCTTGGAACTCTCTGTCCTTGTGTGTGTCCACCTGCAACTCATCATTTTAAGGGGTAAAAATGCTATGGAAGAACACTGACAGACAAGTCTAAAAATATGAAGATTTCACGGAGAAGACCAAAAGGAGAAAAGAGTCAATTAAATCAAAAACACATCGTACATCCACGTTCAAATTCTGCGCAACAGAACATGGGTAAGGAGAATTTGTCTTGCCTTATTGTCCTCTGGAGGAAGAGGAGCCCCAACCCACAGCAGCCCTGGGTTCAGCCAGAGCCCAGAACGGGGCCAGGGCGCCCGTGGACCACCCGTGCAGCCAGGCAGGAGCCCCGGGCCTGCAGGACTCACCCGTGTGGGCAATGGCCACTGTTCCCCGCAGCGTGACTCACCTGCTGGTGGCATCCCACGTCCCCGCACACGGCTCCCGCCCCAGGCTGGCCCCACACCTACCCCAGGAGCCAGATCCCTGCCAAACGCTGCCCAGCAAGGCCGGAATCTCTTTTCCCATTTCATGTGCACAGAAGGGAGATAACAGGGAGACAGATTCCTTGGTATCATCTCTTCTGTTTTTCATAGGTTTGTCTTCAGAGATCTAATAGGCCTTGGCCCGGGAGGAGTCTTGCACCAGCCCACGGAGAGGATAAGTGCCGCGGTGGAGGGAGACACTCTCAGGGTCCGTTTTGAAGGAGAGAGAGAGGCCAGATTTGGAAACAGAGCACCAAGGCCCCAAGATCGCAGCAGCCCACAGATGAAGACACGGGGATGATCCATATGCCCAACCTCTACCCCACCTGCTGCTTTCCACCTTCCCCGCATCTCCTTGCTCTCTGCTGCTCCACCTCCAACATCCCTCTTCCCACAGCGTGACATTGTGCCTCCTTCCTAGGCCGAGCTCCCAGCACCCTTCCTTGACCCACTGCCTCCTCTTGCTCCTCCTCCTTTGCCAGGGGCCCAGCTTTTCTCCTCTTCCATGCCATAGTGCATGCAAGCATTTATTAGCACTGATGGTTTTCTTTGATCATAGAAACAGGCTGGACCTCAGAAAGCCCCTTCTCAAAGGATAACAATTTTGGACCAGTAGCTATCCCAAAGCATTGAATTTCATGGCAATGGGAAAAGAGGTATTGACTTCAGAGCAATCAGAAGAGTCAGTCTTCAGAGACAAGGAGATCCTGAAACTTCACTCTTGCAGAGCTGCCACTTCACCGCAAACATGGGTTTATACTATATTTTGACCTGAAAGGTGTCTATCAAGGTTTTCATAGAAGATTCTGTCATCTTGTGCCTTCTTCACACCCTTGCACTGGCATTGGCAGCCACAGCTTTTCACCCACACAGCCATTCCCGAGTTGGCGTGTGGCAGTGCAGAGCAAGGGTGGCACATCACGACCAGAGGTAACACCATTAACAGCGCAGCCCTTCCCCACTGTGGAAACCTCACGTTCGGAGTCACCTGCAGCTCTGGGACTCGGGGAAGGCAAGAGGTCATGGAGGAGGGATGGCAGGATGCAAGTTGGTCTGCAAGCGTCGCATGAAAGTTCGGATTGCCTCAACAGATCACACCAGGGTGAGAGGGGTAAAGGGGGACCGATAGGTCTTGGGGAGGAAAGGAAAAGGGAGTGGGGGTCCTTAAAAACAGAATCTCCTGGAGATGTCAGTGAGCTCTAAATCCCTGCTGAAGTATAGGAAAATTAGTGATTGTCAGTGTTTTCATTTGAAATATCTTATAATTTTGACTTACACTCTGGCATGAGTTCCAAGAAGTATTAATGATTAATAAAGAACTAAACATGGGATGAATATAAATACTAGTTAACTTATTACATTTTCTAGTATACATTTCCAAAGCATACATGACCAAACATATGCTTAACTTGATACAAACATTAAGCACTTGGTTTTGGCATTTAAAACAGTCTTATGTGATGTTATCATACAATATATGTATCATTGTGCAGAGATGATACTGGAATATACACCAGAAAATGTGTTCCCTCTGGGAGCTAAAAAAAAAAAAAAGAAGAAACCTTAGGGAGAGGGAAAAAAAACACAAACCCACACAATTTCACAGTTTATATTTAAAGCAAAATTTTAAAACCTACTAAATTATAAATATGTCACTAGTTTAGAAAATGCACATTATTAATGAGGGCATGACCCACGAAAAAGGACAGACACACATGTGGCCCAAAGCTGCAAAGCCAAGGTCTGACTTTCTTACAGGCATCTTTGAAAATATTGCTATGCTTGTGCTTAAGTATGAACCACTTCATAGCTCACAGCTCATGAAGCTGCACTCCTGCACCTCAAATTATACATGGCAGCTTAATGCAAACACTGCTAAATATTAGTGAAAGTTGGATCCCTAATTCATTCCTTAAGTACATCCTCTTTTTATCTTTAACAGATGAAAAACACACACAAATAAAACAAGCCCAGTTTTCAGACCAATAGCTACCTTCAAAATTCAGAAGATTAAACGATCACAACTACATTAATCAAGTGTCCTCTTCTGGCCTTAACATATAATCTTCTTAGCACCTTATTTCCTTGCTTGGAAGATTCATCAAACTGGGCATCTGCTTGTGCAACATTCCATGTACTCAATGAACTAGCCAGGAAAATAACACTACAGATTGTTCTGATACCATATAAAACATGTTTAAAAATCCTTAAGTTATGTAAAAATTTATAAAAATAACTTAAAACACTATTATTAAAAATCAGTAGTAAAATATAAATTTGTTACTAGGTAGAAATTTAGGCATAAATTCTTCTGCCCAGGGAGCTGGATAGTTTAGCCCTTATTCATGTTGCAATACTGAACTCCTAAGAACCATTAGTCATCTCTAACCTCCTGTTAAAACAGGGAAATGAAGATCAAAAAGAAGGCTCATTTCCATTACAAAGAAGCACTTTACCATTTTTTGATAAATATGTATGCAGTTTATGCAGCACTGGAGGAATAGTGAAGAAAGTAAGTCTCTTGGTCATTTTTTATGAAAATCTGTTTAAAAAGTATTAATCAAATACAAAACTACGTGGAACTAAATAAAGCTTTATGCCATGTCTACCCCAAAGGTTTTACTATTGCTTTTTGGAGGTTGGGTGCCATGTTTTTTGTTTGTTGGGTTGTTTTTTTGAATATACAGGTCAACTAACCCGAAGGAGGCTCCTTGCTGCGCTGTTCCAAGTGGCCACGTCAGACCAGCCACAGTGCAGCATATGATGCTCACGTGAAAAGTCAAAATTTATTCAAAGTGAACCAAGCTCTACAAAGCTCTCAGCAAAATAATTTATTACAAATTGGAATTCTGTTAGTTCCAAAGTGTATTAATTATAATCATATAAGCTGCAAGATAAAGCTAGAAAGATCACATCTGTGTATGTGCATGGTTGTGACTATCAGAAAAAAAAGCTTTCTATATAACAATGCCTTAGTAGTGTTTTCCTGACGCACCAAGAAAAATGTATTTTCCAAATAAATATCTTTAAAATAAAATAAAATAAAATAAAATAAAATAAAATAAAATAAAAGTGAATCCAGTCAATTTGGAGCCAAGAGAGATGCTATTCTAGCTGGTAATAAACCTTTCTGCAAGGCTATTCCCTTCTTCATAAAGACACACGAGGATACAACCTCCTGTCTATAGGCAGACCTCACCTATGTGACTGTGATGTGAGAAAAAGGTTGCTCATGAAGAGAACTTGAGATCGCATCTTTTTAACTTCGTGCACAGAGGGACTCTGCAATTATCTGAACTTGTGGTAATACATTTGAATTAGGAAGCTCTTTGTACAGGTAACAAAAGAGAGAGGAAAAGGAAGTTTTTGAGCAGCTGTGCTAGCAGTTTTTCCATCACTGCCCACCAGGAAATGTTGGCTGCAGGCAGTGATTTCATGAAAGCATTTTGCTAAATGCCCTGCAAAGCAACGGCTCAACAGTCAATATTCCCATTGCGCTGCTATCCCATCACCGCGAGTGACTCAGCTCCCACAGCGCCTTCGCTGTGGGATAACGGAGCGCTCTGGCCAAGCTTTAAACATTTCTGCAGGGCCCTGATGATGATTTCTCCACAACGTTCCTTCCGAATTGCACTAGTTGGCCACAGCGATGAGAGTCCGTCTGGCAGCAGCAGCAATGGGGGTCTTTAACCTCAGCATCCAGTCTGAAGGATATTTCCACCGGAACGCTTTGTCACAGAGAGCGTGGTGAATATCTTAAAAGAAAGGAACAAGAATATTTTTAGTATGTTAAAATGAATCGTCTACTGAATTAACTTGGGCATAATACTTAAAACCACAGATATTTTTTACTTAAAGTAATAAAATAATAATGAAAAACATACATGTAAAATCCTTGCTGCTAAAAAAAAAAATACCCTTTGATTTGCCTTCTGCTTCTCTTTTTGCTCTGGAGCAGAAACAATGAAGAACCCTCCCATGGCTTTATAGAACCTCTTTTCTTATTGCCATGAAGTCTGCACACAGGAACGAGCTCATCAGGAGCCCTCCCTAGCGGAGATGCATGTTTCTTTAGGACTCACACGTGACTTCTTTGGGAAAGTATCTTTACAGCTCAAAGATGACTTCTGCTCTGGGAAAGCGAAGGCAACTTCAGGCAACAGCATTTGAAGAGAACAAAAATTTTGCCTCTGTGCTATTCCAGATATTATGGAAACATGAAACTGGTTGCTCATCTGGATATATCTGGGCTTTTTATCTTCTGGACAATAACTAAGAAACATTTGGCAAATCTTTTTTAAAAAGGTCCCATCTTTACTGATTTCAACTCATATTAAATAAAATATATTCAAGAATAATTACTGTAAAATTAAAAAAGTATCAAAATTCTAAAAAAAAAAAAATTACCAAATCCTGTTTCATATTAGAACTTTATTGTGCAAATAACTGCATTGTTTTGCCCACATATAACATACAAAGACACAGGGCATCTGAAAGCTTCTACATGGAAGCTTTACTGCATTAAGGCTGCTGGCAGCTCTTTGGAGAACAGCAGCAATAAGTGATCTACCTCTTCCACCTTCTATGAGCATGTAAAGCACTGGGCACAAGTCAGGAAGACAAACACAGGCCTAATATATGGGCAGAAGACCAGAATATATTTAAGATGTGGCGCAAGGTTTGAGATAGAGCTTCTAACTCTTCAGCTCTGATCCACAGGCTGACAATGTAGAGGAGTTCTCATTTTTCACTTGGAAGTAACACTAAAGATGAGAATGTGCAAACTTTGTTTCCTTCTTGTCCCTATCATAAATTCTGGCTGTAACAGTCAGTTGTGATGGCTACAAGGACTGCACAGCTCCCTGACTCCTGGGAGCCAGCTGGTAATTATTAGAAACATGAATTTTTGACATGACTTTTTAGTTATTCAAGTGAAGACAACATCTTAGATTCAGTTACTGGAAAGCAGTTATTAGCTAACTCACAGAACCACCCTAGCTTTTTAAAAAGAAACACTTTACCTTCATGATAGATGCTCAATTATGCATGCCTGCATCACAAGGAGTGCAGCAGAGTCTGCACTGAAAGGCAGTTCTTTGCCAGGCTCATTTCCTACTGCTCTGTATTCACTGGTACTTGTATTTTAGCTTGCAAAAAAGCCCATTTTGACTTCTGACTCTTTGCTGTCAGAATAAGATGCTGCAAGGGAAGCAAACTTTGGCTCCAATGGGTAAGCAATGGGAAATGGGAACCTCAGTCTTACAGTCTTCTTTCCATTGAGTAATACTGTGTTTCACATGAGACTCTTTGTGAAATTAAATGGCCCTAATGCTAGTGAAGATGGCAGTGTTTCACTTAACAATACTGCCACTCTCTTGTTGAGAACAGCCTACCTTTCCATTAGCCTTTTCACAAGTCTAAGATTAA
The DNA here is from genome assembly GCA_013389825.1 of Crypturellus undulatus. Taxonomy (NCBI): domain Eukaryota; kingdom Metazoa; phylum Chordata; class Aves; order Tinamiformes; family Tinamidae; genus Crypturellus; species Crypturellus undulatus. The sequence goes on along the minus strand of VWPW01004700.1, from coordinate 70,607 downwards.
AAAAAGCTGATTATTATCTACCATTCTACTCATCCACATATGCATAATACTTACAAATGCAAAAAAAATAAGTTTAAAGGATTTTTAAAAATTAAACACTACCATTCTTGAACTTCCACTTTTGTTGACTGTGTAAGAGATGAGATTAATAACAAGCATCACAAAACCCTTTTGAATACTGACATTAAAAACAATCATTGTTCACCCAAGCTTTCAATTTGTGTATTCCTCCTGAGCCAATTTCCTCTTCCCGCACCCAAATAAATATGATTAACTGAAATTATCTACCTCAATTATGTCTAATCATCATTCTACTCAGTTTCAGTTTTAGCAGCTCAGATGCCCAGAATAAATTATGCCTGTCATCCTCTCTTCACACTGCATATGCCAATGCACTTGAGTTCACAGGTTTCAGTGCCTCACCCAGACTTTTGGCCTGCAGGGCCTCTGATAAAATAAGAACTTTCTGCCCCCACGTCAAGAGCTTCAAGGGCTTCTAGGAACACCACTGTAACATGATCATACAGAAAAAGGTACAATCTTTACTGCAGATGCTTTGAAGGTGACTCAAATTTCTAGCAGTTCTTTATATTACGAAGCTCATGTTATACTACTCCCGCTCTATCACTTTGGAAAAGCGAAACAGAGAAGAGCACTTCACTTCTGCAGCCTCCACTTTGTAGCTAAAATACAGGTGTGCCAAAAACAAGATTCTGTAGAAAGCCCTATTAGCAGAGCTCACACAGTATGCAGGGATCCTTAGCTCATATAAGCTGGACATAGCACCACTGAAGGCAGGGCCACATCTTTGATTTACACCAAAGGGCGGCTGTCCCTATAAAGAGAGTTCACGTCTCCATTAAAGAGGAACAGTAAGCTAAACACAAGAAACATGTGTCCTGCTTCTTGTGCTTCATTTCAAGAGTGAGAAACAGAGAAAAAGGAAAGATCTCTGTAAGGGCAGAATTTAACAGAAGAATCATTATGTCATTGGTCTCCCTTTACAGCGTCAGCTTATAGATCTGTTTTGAGCAGGCCTACAAACCTACTACTCCTGTGAGCTAAAAATAAGCTCTGACAATCAATTTAGTACAAATAGTATCTGAAGCCTTTATGGATGGATTTTTGAGTGGTAGGAAAATTCTATAGTCCCCAGTAGAGGGAGCACTGAATTAGGGGAGACTATAAACATTAAGCAAATTAATAAACTAAAAAAAAAAAAAAATCCTAGATTAAACCCAAATGTTAATTTTCTAATTACATATAAAAGAATCACTTTTGTGCCTTTACCCTGCTCACTCCCCTTTCCCCATACCCTTTAATAAAATTCTGGTATTCAGGTTTCCAACATCTGATCCCACATGCTACAGGAGCTATGAAAGGGACTTTGCACACAAACCTCTGCGCAGACGGGATGAATTCCTATGGTGCCATCCAACTGCTCTTTGGTCATTCCACATTTAATAGCAGCTGCGAACCCCTGGGTCACTTCTCCAGCATTTGGACCAAGAACATGGAAACCAATGACTCGCTCCTAAATAACCATGAAATATAAACACAATCATGCATCCCGTTCTCTTTAAAAAAAGAATGCTTTTTTTTTAAACTAAAAGTAAGTAATTTCATCAGTCCCTGAAACATACCACAGATTAAAGTAACCAAACAAATGCAAGTTATCATCAATCCCAAGAAAAGGAAAACAGCAGAGATCACATTGCCCTCTCTCTGCAAAGGAAAAAGTTCAACCTAAGAACTGAAGAATCACCTTCCTTACAAAGTTTTGGGCAGAAGTCCTCTGTTTACATCAAGAGCACATAAATTTAGCACATGATACGAGCTGTGCTCGATTGTCCTGCCAGTGCAGTTTGCAAACATGTAGTTGAATTTTATTCAGATGAGCTATTCTGCTCAGTTCAACAGACCGCTGGCCTAAGGAAAGACAGGGATGTGAACGATTATTTGCGACATGATGATTTGGCCAATATAACACGTATCTGTTGAAGAACTTTGTTGTATTGAGGCCCAGTTTGATAGCTGCTTGTGTAAAAAGGGTCCTAAGCTAAAATTCTGGCTAACTGATCAGAGGTGCATTGTAAAAAGACTGAAAAAAGTTCTTTTTGAAGCACTCTCTGTCATTGGGAGATAATGTATCTTGAGATTGGCAAAACAAATTAAAAGTCATCACATTATAATGACAATATTTTCAACTCATGCTTTTACTTCTCTCACATCTGTACTACTGTTCACCTGAAAACTACACAAGCAATAGCATATATCCTTGTCAAATACTCAAGAGAGTGAGTAGTGCTGACTTGACTTGCTTGACTTCCTAAAGAAAGATGGGCTCATTTAGCAAATGCCAACTACCATGGTGCTCACTGGCTTTCACAGATATTCATCAGATTTTGCTTAGCAGATTTAGCCCAATTGGTTTCAGAAGTTGTATGTTCTTCCTCCAGAGGAATATAAGGAAGTGGAGATACAGAGCACATTGTAAGGATATTTCTCTTTCACAAAGCATGAGGACTGAAAATTACCTCATAACTTAAAGAACAATATCTAAGATTAAATAATAGTTAAAATGCAACTATCCTTGCTTCCCTTAAAAAGTGTGCACATGCAAAAAATTTTATAAAAAAAGAAAAAGAAATGAAACTGGGATAACTACAATTTCCACTATAAATTTACATAGTTAATGATAAAACTTGCATCCTGAATAATCTTCAATTTTTAAATTCATTTCTAATTTTCAGGACAAGAAATGGAAACAAAATTAATTAAACACTTTAAACCCCAGCAAATCTTCCCATTTTCTTCAACAAACTTCAGATGAGGAACATCATCATGGCTTCTAAAATAGCCTCCACACTAGTGTAAACTCCTCCAGAAAAAGGGGATGTGCAAAATTAGTTTGGCAGCTTAACAAAATGTGTGACATGCTGATCAAAAAAACTGCAGGAAGATAAATCAGTACCTGATGATAAAAGAAAATAGGTACAAATTTTTTATAGCACTGCTAGCTCTATGCCACTATCTTAATGAGAACACATTCTTATCAGCACATTAATTATTCAAATCCAACAAAGTTTTTATTAAACAGATGATGCTTATTCAGAGAGGGACATACCCATCCTTCCAGCCTATCTAATTTTGCTTGTGCTTCAGCAGGCACTATACATTTCCATAGCCTGGAAGTTTTATCCTAGTTTTATCTTAGTCCAAGGATAATCCTGGCATTATCACTGTAAATGGGATTTGTGCAGGCAAGATAGATTAATCTTGCTAGAATGAACTGGAAAGTTTTATAGTCACATGTATTTGTAGAGGTCACAAGATATAATGGCTTCTGAGTGACTTCAATTTCAGAGTGAAGAATTCCCCGCAACAAAAATGCAGAGTGGGGAGATGGGGGAGCAACATCAGCAGATAAAAACTTAACACGTTTTACATGCCTTGATTACTATATATCAATGGCAATTTCAGAACTGTGTGTTTTACTAGGAGCTATTTTTCTATAAACAAAAATACTGTCATACTATAAATATGCAAAATTGGAAAAAGGTAGAGAAATTCATTTGTAATATGTAATTTGTTAAAAATACACTATTTACGCTGTGGTATCAATGGCCCCTAACATGAATGTGTATCTGCTGGTTTCTCTAGAGGGCGACACTTACATTGTCTTTAATATTGCAAATTATCTTTGCGTAGCATTTGTTGTTGTCTCTGGATGGGACAGTCCATTCCAGGGGCCAGAAGTAACTATGGTACACCTGGAAATGCAACACAGGGGTTAAAGAAAAATCAGTAATTTCACAGCACCATGATCTTCCCGAAGCTGCCAGATTACTCTCATTTTGCGTCATCTGCCTCCCAGGGCACTTTACCATAGACTGCAATTGCAGCAGACTCAGGAGGATGGGGTTTAGAAGTACCTCACTTATAAAAACCTTTCCCAGTCATGAAGGGAGCGTATGGCACAGCACAGAGCAGAAAATGAGGGACCGTTTTAAAGAACAGCTATATCCTGAACTCTCTATAGATGCCCTACAGTCCTCATTAGAAACTAAAACCACATTGATACTATCTGAGAGAATTTTGTAATTAATTGCAACTCCAGTAATAATATGTCCCTGCACAGATAAGGAGAGACAGCTCACAGTTTTCCATATTAATGGGGTTGCAGAACATTTGTAAACTTTCTGTTACCCAATGCTGAAGTGTAGCAGGTCTGGATGACAAATGCAACTCAAAAATGCTACTGTAGTTTACCAAATGAAAGCAAAATTAAACATACAAAGCAATACAGGAGGCCAGAATAAACTGAATTAGGATATATTCAGAATATAAATGTTTCCAGATATATTTATATTTTATTTTTTATTAAGTGTTTCCAGCACATTTTCAAAACTAGTTTTGAAAATGACAGGTGCTCTTTGCACGAGTCCTATGATTCACATTAACAGCTAGAATTTGACTATATAACAAATATGTGGCTGTGTACATAAAACTCTGTGTGGATTGGACACAGCTTTGGCCCATGCCCTATAGACAATGTCAAAAGTACTTAACAAAGTAATGTTAAGGAACATTTCACTTTTCTCCATAGCCCAGTTCAAAAGACCTATGAGGAGAACAAGTTCTCAGGTTTATGAACTGCAACTTTTCTGATTATTTTCCCAAAATACGCTCCTCGAGGAATCTTTATGGGACAAAAAAAAAGTTCAATTTACTGTCAGATTCCCTTCTCTTCTGCCTTTTGTACTGTGGCCTGTACAATATTTTGCAAGAAGAGTCTGAAGTACTTACATATGTCTAATTTCACCCGATACAGCCATCCCAGTGAATGACAGGGACTACTCACATAAGTAAAAATAAGCAAATACCTGCTTGCATAGCCCAAATAAACAGCAAAAAAAGGAATCTAGCAAGATTTTTTCACTTTAGGAAAAGTGAAAGAAAAGGAAAAGAAAAAAGAAAAGAAAAAGAAGGAAAGATCAACTTGGCAGGGAATTTGCCACACTGCAGTTACACGAAGCTCAGCTTTGACATTAAAACCAATTTCCTTTTCACTTTAGATTTAGATTTTATTTATTAGATTTAGATTTTTTCACTTTAGAAAAAGTGAAAGAAAAGGAAAAGGAAAAAAAAAAAGAAATGAAAAATCACCTTGGCAGGGAATTTGCCACACAGCAGTTACACGAAGCTCAGCTTTGACATTAAAACTAATTTCCTGCTTCCAGTACATACCCCCCTTTAATTTATCCCTCAAATATCCGTAGAGACAAAGAACCTCTTTTTTTTTTTTTTTAAAACAAACATTCCACCTACAAGCCCACTTTGCCAAAAAAGAACATTTTTGAAATTGGAACTATCAGAATCGGGGACTATTTTTAGAACATGTTTTAGGGACTGCCCAGAAAGACAAAAATGTACCTAGCATCCTCCGGCCTTTAAATCACAGAATACGGTGCTTAGGTTACTTTAAATTACATATTTAGAACTTAAATCCAGATGAAACAAAGGCACTTACCTCAATGTTTTCCTCCCCGAACTCCTCCACTGCCCTCTCTTCAGAATACCCACAGGCTCCATACTCCAAAGGAGTGAACACTGTTGTTGGGACATTCACATAGTCACACTGTGTATTTGAAATACAACAAAACCCACACAATATAAGTTATACACCAGTACACAGTACTCAGCAGCCTGAAATGCAGTAAGAAAGGTTGAGTTATGAGTAACTTTGAAAGCTGAGTTTTGAGGGGAGGAGAAGAGGGAGATGGTGGGGAACAGACACAGAATTAGACACAGATGTGGTCTCTCCAGCGTTGAGCAGACAGCAAGCCTGCTGCCAACGCTCTTCCTCCTGCAGTCTGGGATGCCATGGCCACCCTTGCCACAAGGCTGCATTGCTGGCTCATGGTCAACCTGTGGTCCCCCAGAACCCTAGGGCCTTTTCTACAAAGCTGCAGAAACCCCTTCCCTTCTCACTTATCTAGTCCACACTCCATCAGGTTGTCTATGAAGATGTTATGGGAGGAAATGTCAAAGTCTTGCTAAACTCAGGATAAACAATATCCACTGCTCTCTTCAATTAATTATCATTTTACCATAGAAGACCATCAAGTTGCACGGTTCTAATACACTGCACTAACTAACTTCTACAAATTTCAATTTGTATCAATTTCAATGCTAATTAATTTCTTTTGTGATTCAGGATCAACTAAGACGTGTTTATTATTCTCTCCTTCTCTACCCATATCACTTCATTGTGTTTCATATGATCACCTTATCCACATTTCTAACCAGCAGTGTAAGCCAAGATTCCACCTAAAGTAGTCCCTCATTTCTTGGATTCACTGAAGGAGAGGGTGCTTTCTTCAGCAGTATAAAGTTTTTCATACCTTGAGAGATAGTTATCTGGCACAAACTGTAAGTTAAGACATATTCCTAGTATATTTCACGGAATCATAGAATCCTTAAGGTTGGAAGGGACCTTCAGAGATCATCTAGTCCAACCCCCCTGCACATATAGGGTCAGCTAGAGCCTGTGGCACAGGATTGTGTCCAAGCAGGTTTTGAAGATCTCCAGAGATATTATGCACACCAACTCAGAACTCTGCTACTGCAATATCAAAAATAAACAACTCAAGCTCCAAATCTGGCTGACAATCAAGTGCAGGTAGCTCTGCAGAGAAAGCCTTTATGCCTGTGCCCTGTGGTTATGAAGGTGAGATGAACACCCACATCAATAGGTGCATGGCTAATAGTTCTTTAAAGACACTTTCTGGTTTAAAGAGAGAGGGTATATGAATACCAGGTTACTCTCACTGCACTAGCAGAGCTTGACTGCAAGCCGCAATAACGCTAATATGAAAGGCAGGCAGTGAATTGATGATTTCAATTTCTCAGGTAGAAAAAGTGTGTTCATCTATTGGTACATTTGACCCTTCTTTGTCTCCATACGTAATTTGCAATAGAAATCAGTATGCACTATTAAAATGAAAAGACAGAATGGGAAGTAAAAATATTAGTGCACATAAAACTGGAAGTTAAGAGCATCACAAATTCTTTTACATTCTACTTAGGGAATGCAGGTAAGAGCTAGTAAATTGTCTGTGAATTAGAGTTAATGAATTTAATGAAACTGGGGTGATTGCTGACATTTATGGGGAAAGCAGCACTGTTAAAACCAGTTAACTGATCTCAGTAATTTTATTATCACTACAGTTAGAGAGAAGAATAAAATCTCTTACTAGGAAGAAGCGACTATTACAGAATCCATAAGGTATTAATTTTAGCCTATGCTATAAGAACATATCTGCAGTAATATCTTTGTGAGGAGAAAATTAAAGGAATCATTGAAGCTAATCCTTAAAAGCCTATTAAAGGTTTGCCATAAACAAGCAAACTTGCACACTGCACTTGAAAATGGAGCACTGGTAGTGCTTCATGGCAACTGGTTACTTACCTTACTGGTTGCACCACCATAAAGCCTCCGAACCAACAATCTTCCTGCCTGGATTGCCACGGGTGTGAGTTCCAGCTTGTCCTGCAGTATATCTCCAATAGCATAGATATATGGCACATTTGTTTGCTCCTCATCATTGACAGGGATTTTTCCTGTTCTGCAGCAGGCATTAACAAGAAAATAAATAAATAAAATAAATAAATAAATAAATAAATAAATATTCTACTGTGAACACTGCAGAGGTAAGTAATTTTACAGGAGAGAAAAACATGTACCTGAAATACAAGGGAAAGAAGCTGTGTTCATAATCTTACAATCTTGGACCAGAATGTACACCAGTGCAGAACAGTGTCTCTACAAAAGTTGCAGAAATTTACACACTGGATAAGGAGGTAGCCTAGGAAGTTCTGATTCATCTCCTGAATTAATTATTTGGTGATGAATAAATCCTTTCCTCAGCATACTTTACAGCACACTTTTGTGTGCTGACAACCTCCAGGAATCACAAGAAGAGACATTCTCCCACTCAAGCTGTAGGCTGAAATGTCAGCCCACTGACTGCAATAGTTTCTACAAACTTAGCCTTCAGGTTTCTACAGGCTGCTACATAGAGACAGGTCATGCTGTCACCTTACCCAAGGGACAGTCAGCAAGCTTTTAAGTGTTAAATGTATTGAACTAATGGAAACCTTTAATTATTAATATTTCCTCCTTTGTTAATAAATTAAATAGGGCAGTAGCCACTGCAAGAAACACACGTAAAAGGGACAGCTACAAACACAGGCATAGAGATAGTCACACAGTTACCAGGGACATTAGAAGGACCGGTGGTGCTTCCCATATTAAAATCCAGCTTCCTTGATTTTGCTCTTGTCAGTAAGAATTTTATGGTTTATTCCATTAAGATGGTAATGGTCGTCATGGTGTCAGGACTGTTCTACCAGACTGCCAGTTTGGGGTGAACCAAATGCTCCCTTATTCACAAACTGCAACGATTCCCTTTAGCTATGTTAGTCACTGTGATTATACACAAGCTGTCCCCTCACAGACTACCAAGCCACTTCCTGGTCCTGTTCGTTTCCTTCAAAGGGATTTCAGTCTGGGCCCCTCATGTCTAGGCAGTTTAAAATGACCAATACTGACAATGTTACCAGTAGGTCTACTTCTTGGCACAGTCACCTCACAAAATCAAACATGAAATTCTTCTCTACCACAAACAGATGGTTTCCGGAGGCTGCTTTAAGACTGAAAAGGGAATTCCTCCCTTTTCATCCTATCCTTTTCCTCCCTTTTTCATCCTATCCTAAAAGATACCACCAACTGTGAGTTTAAGGAACGCTACTTTGACCTTATATTCCAAAATAAACATATAGCATAATATACATTAAATAACTAAATCCACCACATTAAAACAATTCATTTAATTTGTATGAACAAATAAATCTATACCCCAAGAGGTGGTAGATATAAAAACAAGGACATAGGATTACAAGAGTACAAGGAACAGCCAGCAGAACTTAAAACATCCAGTCGGTGCAGATAGATTCCAGTATTTGAACCTAGACAGAACAGACCAGACACTTTTGATTCTTGGCATTTAGGAACCGGCATTTCAATATCAAAAAAACCCACATGTGACAAAGTGCTGCTACCTGCTAAATAATCTCCTATCCAAGTACAAGTAAATAGGGGAAAAATTTCCTCAAAGCAACTGAATGTTCATGAGGTTCCACTGTCACAGTGGATGACACAAGCTCAGTAGTCTGTGCTGTATAGATATGTCCTTACTTTTCATTGATCTTCACTCCAACTTTGTCCAAACCAATTTTTCTTGTGCATGCATCTCTTCCGATTGCCAGCAACACCTGCAAAACAGCGATGACCCTGTTAGTTCCTAAAATATCCAAAGGGCATTTGCATGTTGCTGTCTACCATTTTAATCACACACTAGTAGCTTTGGCTCAGTCATAATAAGATAAACATGCTCCTTATCCATTAAACTTTTCCCAGAGTTCAAGGCAAGGCACATCTTCACTGTGATCTAACAGTCCCAGAGTTTATCTCTGAGATTAAATATAAGCAAATATCTTTTCTTGGAAAAATACCTGAAGAGTTTCGTAAGCAGATCAGCTAGGGTCAGATTATTTTATTTTGTCATGTTTTTCATACTTAAGTGTTATGCCATATTCCTACCAAAAAGATAACCACAAACTGATCTGAAAGCAAAAATCTCTTCAGGAAGAAAACTCAGGTCCTTATACAAATAAAAACACTGTAAAATGACCGTTGCTGTGATCAGGAAACATCATCATTTACTTGCATGGGCATTCAACCAAGTGACTGCCAGAGAACATTATCTCCACCCAAAGCAGTATTTGTTCAGATGACAGGCAGACCGGGCTGGATTCCCACTCATCCCACCTACTTGCAGAGCAAATTAACAAGCACAGCAGATCCAAATGCGTGCTGCACTGAGGGAAGGCGCTTGCAGTCTTGGCCCATCGCCCAGGCAGTGACGCCGTGCCCTGCACCTAACACCCAGAATAGTGCTGAAGGAGCCGCAAGGCTCTTCACTGGGCAAGCAGGCTAGATCTTCAAAGCTCAAGATCTTCAAAGGAGCCACACACAGCTTCTATACTGAGTGACAGCATTTGAGGGAAAGAGGTAATTGCATTGAGAAATCAGATATTTTCTTAAAGGAAAGATGGCCCTGATTTGTAAGTCAAAAAACTTTCACTACCATGGACCAAACCCAGCAGTAACTGCTGTTACTGTTGAGCTGCCTCCTGGGCACTGAGGCCATGTCCTTGCTACAAAACGAGTGGAGCATTGTGAAGGAGGACAAGGTCACTGGCACAGAGTACTTGCAATCTGAAGTCTCAGGCTTGCAGTGCTTACATTTGTGCTTTCTGAACAGCTCAAAAAAAATCTTCACAACATTTATGCATTCAGTATCACATCTGAAAATGAGTGGGGTGAGAGGTGCTGGAAACAGCCAGTCCCACATATACCTTTATGCACTCATGCTGTGCACACAGTGCTATTTTACTGCTGTAGGGGCATTATAAAGTTCTCTCTGACTGACTTGCCACGGGGCATTACATGTTTTCATGAAGATACTGCATCAACAACAGATCTTAAGAAAACATGACATAGGGCTTGGTTCTTACAGGGAATGATTGATATGGTAGCTCCAGAACAGCAGATTTCAGTTACTATGAAATCTATTATAAATCATTACTTATAGTTTATGAAAAATATCTCCTTGGAGACAAATTCTGCAGGGAATTTCACATGACCAAGCTTCTCTGCATCCCAAAGCTAGAAAACAGGGTTTTCAAAAGCATGCAAGTGATTTGGTAAGATACTTGGGACTTATGTGAATGGACTCTGAGACTTCTTATAAATTACCCTTTGATTGTGTGCAATCAGCATTTTGTAACGATTAAAAGTTATTTAAAAAATTAAACCTAATCTATGGATAAAAGCAACCCACAAAATCTTAACATTAAATGGAAGGCTCTTCTTTACATGCACAGAAAGTATATTGCAAAAGACTCACAGTATTATATTCCCCTTCAATGATCTGGTTCCCCACTGTGGATTGGGCTGTAACTTTCAACTTTCCAGGAGTTCCTTCCTCAATCTGTTCAACCTGAGGTGTTTGAAAACAAGTTTTTAGTTTCACATAAACATATGCAAATATATCCTTGTCCCACCACTTACCATTGACAGTGAGTGTTTTTCATCATGACCTAAAATCCAAGCATTCACTCTAAAGATTGTGTTAGCTTCCTCTGGATTTCTGATTACTTGCATATTTTAAAACAATTGTTTTATCTCCCTACATTTATTCTTAGAAGCAGCACAATAATGCCCAGCTTCTAAAAGCTGTATTGATGGCTGGGTTCTAGCTCAAGTTCACACATAGCTTGGCAGGACATTTGCCCTGTTGGAATGACTTGGTCAGGCACACACAGCACTCCTTGCTTGCAGGAGAGGGCAGCAGCTGACTCCAAAGGGCTGAAAAACACCAGCAACATGTAAAACTCTGAAGAATCAAAATTGCGCAGAGGCAGCTGAATTAACTATTCCCAGTTTTAGCCACGAATCCTGTAACTGCAGTGGGCTACAGCGAATTCCAGCAAAGCAAAGCAACAAAAGAAGGAAATGCGATTTTTTTTAATCTTTTTGCGTCGTGCTGCTTTCTTGAGAGCAACACAATCACCGTTTGTAAAAACAACAACCACCACCACCACCACCACCACAAAAAGCAGAAGGATTGATACCACAGGCTTTTTCCAAATATTATTTTTTTCCTGATAAATGATCAAAAAAACAAGCAAATGCAATTTGAAGCTATATAGGTGGGTTCTCTTTTATCCTATTAATTTTCACTGAACTATGAGGAAGGAAATAAATATGCTCAAGTAGAGTTCTATCTGCCAGAAAATTGCAAAACTATCTGCTTCCTATGGCTGACTGTACACACACGAGATGCACGTGTTTAACACACAACCATCCAGTGAAACTTTTAGTGTTCCTTCTATAGAAGAAAGAATGTGCACTTCAACAACTGCCCTAGTTCTCTCTTCATATATATTGAATGTTTGGTGGTAGAAAAAGGAAAATTTCTAATCAAATTCTGTTTCCCTTGTATTTTTTTAGTTAACCCTCCCACACCTTTTGTGCTGTTCTGCCATCTTCAAAGGATCACTGTTAAATGTTCCTATTCTAAGGAAGCCTTATTTATAATAATTCATTTTCTGTCTTCAAATGTCCAACCTAAGGTTCCTTAATAAGCACAATATGCATAACTTTGAAAACAACATTAGAAAAGAAGAAAAGGTGAGAAGAAGTTGGGAAAAAGAAAAAGCTTGCTAAAAATGGCAATTTATGTTCCAGAGAACTCTCAACTAGAAGCATGGCCAAATACTCTATTCCCATTGAAATCACTGGCCCATAGTGAAGGGACTGAGTAAAATATAAGTGCTAAATCTGAAATATTTTAAAGACAGACACTAATCCCTGCTTTTCATACCTCATGACATTTCTACAACATAAACACAAATAAGAGCATAAATTTCATTGAAACACCCACTTTGACCTCCCACAGCAAATCTCATACTTTCTGAGAGCGGCCAAGTCCACAGAACAGCAACCAAAACCTGCATTTTTAAACTATTATTGATATTACTAAGGGTGAAAAAGAATGGACTTCATTCTATTTAAAGTTTTAATCTCCTAAGTGCTAAACTCTAACACCCTGGCTTACTGCCAAATGGAAAATTGCTTAATACAGTTTTCCTATTTTATAATTAAGCACTAATCATTGTGAAAAACCATTAAGAAAAATACTGCTAGCACCCTCTGAAGTCCTTGATAAGGCAATTTTATATTAAGGTCCAGAGCTTATCTAATCTGTTTTTCAGCCTGAATTTGCCTTCACATATACATAACTAACTGCACGAGTTCTCCTACTGAACTTGAGGAAAATGAAGCAAGCATCCCAAAACTCTGCCAAGGATATCAGTGTGCGCGTGTAAAGCCCTTTTACTTTTCAGGATGGTCCATTCAGTCTGGGCAACATAAGGAGTAGGAATTGGTTGAGAATTTGAAAACTGACCATGAAAAAAAAAAAAGATTATTTGTGATGCAATGGCTCTCATCCTTCAGAAAATTATGAACCTACTTAATTCTGAGCCTGCAACCAGTGCCAGTGCCAACTGGACAATCGCAAAAATCTGAGTACATTCAGCATTTGCAGAATCAGGACCAGCAAGCACAACAAGATTTTTAATGCACAACACGCTAAGCAATCTAATTTTGATAAAGACAATGAATTCTGAAATCTCAGATGATTTTAATAAGGTTAACTTGTGTTTCTAACTATGCATTTTAACAGGCTTAGTCAATTTTAAACATACAAAAATTAACCTATGTTGTAGCAGATCCTGTATTGTGAATTCAACTTGTATATTTAGTAAAATAATCTTTATCCTAAAACATTACAGTAGGTAACCAATCACATTAAAATCAGTTATCATGCAATCCCAGACATGTGATTCTGCCTACCTTGATTGGCACAAACTGCTTAATAAAGTTGATTCCGTGTTCTTCCATATATTCACCAATTTTGCTTGCAATATCCTGGTCAAATCCTCTCAGAAGAATGGATCTCACCATAACAGTGACATCTAACCCAAGACCAGCCAGAAATCCTGCACATTCCAGGGCAACATAAGAAGCTCCAACCACCAGGGTTTTCCCTGGACAGTAAGGCAGAGAGAAAAGATCATCACTGGAAAAAAAAAAAAAAAAAAAAGAAAGTCAGAGACAACCAAAAGAGTATATTGCTCTTTATATTTTTTTCTACTTTTTTTAGTTTTTCTGCATGAGTAGGACTTTATTCCTATTCCTCCTCACAAAGAAAAGAGGGAGAAAAAAGATTTTTTTTTTTTTTAGAAAATTAGCTGAAATACAATATCAGTACATGACAGATTAAAAGGTTCTTGTTAGGGGCATAAAAATAAGTATGAATACTGTGAATCACCAAAAATGCTAAGGGCTTTTACAATATCAAATGATAAATTGTTGAAATTTCTTTTTTCCCTGAATCTGTCTGCAAATATTTTTTAACTGCTCAGAGGTACAATTTGCCAAGAAGTGACTCAGTATGCAGAAAAACATGCCATCTTCAATTTTTTGAAGACATATATTTGTCAAAACCTTATACACAGAGCCGAATATACCCTGTCAATAAAAGAAATTAACACAAATCACCATAACAGGTAGAACTGAAATATCCAAGTGCTTTGGAGCTAGACTATGAAGCCAGGGATTCTTAGGGAAGCAGGGATCGATGGAATGTCCTGCTTGTTCAGCAGACACTTGTCTGGCAACTAAGTTCTCAAGAGCTTTACATCTGAATTAAGTGTCTCTCAGGGACCATTGCCCCATTGCAGAGGCTAAGCAAGATGCTCTCTGCAAATGTTGCTGTGGAACAAAACAGCATGTGACAGTGTAATTAAAGGTTACATCATAGTTGCTATTCCCCAGGGAACCTAATTAAGGTTATACAGATAGCTTCGGTCTGATATTCCTTGGCTCTGGAGCTCCTGATCTTGACACCTTAAGGTTCTTTTAAAGCAGCACCGTAGGGCTGGTATTATCTGTTACATTCAATTTCACTACACTACTTACTAGCAAGGAAAATATGCAACAGGGTGTCTTGGTTTCACAGGGATTATGCCAGTCATTTATTTCATTGATATAGGCTTGCAAGCCTGTAATTTCAACCTCAGATTCTACATTTTAAGGGGTAACTTAAAATTAGCCTGAAATGAAAACAAACGTTTGACATGCATATCACTTTTTATTTTTTTAATCAAAACCATGCTAATTTTGCTTCATTTCATCAATTAACCAGACATTTGAAGCTACTTTTCCCAAAAGTTGAGTTCATTCCAGTGAGTGGCTAGGAAACACTTGGTTTGAATTTCAAGACTGATGAAAAACAAAAATGGGTATATTTCAACTGGCTTCACAACAGGGACTACCATGGAAGCCCCTTTTTCCTTGACACTTGAGCAGGCAGGTTTTCTCTGAGCAGGGAACATTCTTCATTATAAGCAAACTGCAGTATATGAACTGCAACTCACCATGAAGGGCAGGGAGAGAGGGTGTGCAATGCAACTAGGACCAAGCTGATTAATTAGTTTTATGATGGGCATGCATATGATTTACAGCAGTTTCTGTTACTGGTGCTATCAGTTAAAAACAGAACCATCTTAGCCAGCCACCCACTGTCCTGCAGTGTTTATTAGATACCAGTGTTCTCAGTACTCCAATATCTGCCTATCGCTGTTCTCCTCTGCTCATATTCCTTCAAAGAAAAGCTACATAGGCAAAAAAAAATAGCAAGAAAGCAGCCCCATTCATACTTTACTGTTCTATCTTGCAGATTGAGCATTTGCACACAATGAATATTCTCCCTATTTATCCCTATTTATTTTACCTGCTAATGCAGTATTCCTTGTCTCCAGGGATGCCCAGGTAACGTGGTCTTTCACCAGTGGCAATAAGAAATCTTTTAGCTGTGTAGAGTTTCTCAATTCCTCTTTTATTTGTTGCCTGTGGATGAAGTAAGAGTCCAGAGTGAGTACTTTCTAGTTCTAACAAGGGAAAGGATATTGCATTTGAAAAGTGTCTTTATTGATAAAGCAGTCCAGGAAGACCCAGCAAATATAGCTAGGTAGTACCTTAACTGTGTGTGGTCCTACAAATTCTCCATATGCATTCTCATAGGTGACCTTCTTCTCTCGCAGTGCCACCCGATAGCCCCAGTTCAGTGAGCCAATGTAATTCTGAACAGACTCTGTCATAGTCATCCAGTTGTGTTTGACTGTTACAAAGAAAACAAAGATGTAACTTTCAATTTTTAACCTTCTTCATTTTTTTCTACAGACCATCTAGTATTCCCAGACATATCTTTGATCATGACCTGGTCATATTTATCTTACTTCCATTTTACTCCAGGATAATCCTGTTGAAATTCCAAGAATTACAGCAACATAGACAACACAAGAGGTCACACGAAATCAGATCATATGACTAAAAAGCAGCGTATGGTTTTGCTGACCATTGGAGACTTTTTCCCTTTTATTAGCATAGCCATAGTCTTTGAAAATGAATCACTTAGATGCATCCCTTTATCAATATTCTCCTATGGACAAATGTTGTGATCGGTTGCCATTGCTCAACAAATGAAGATTATGCATCTCTGAGAGATGCTTCTGCATGTTTCCCTCTACAAAATTACATGCTAAATAAATCCCAACCCTATAAACATGCACAGCTATTCTAAAATAAAGCAAATTAATCTGTCTATGTAGTAGTGAGGGGAATTGAGGGAAAGGAAATCATTGTTTGCAATTGTAAGAAAGTTTCTAACAGAGCATGTACTGGGTTCTTCCCTTGAATACGGGGTTACGTTCTCAAATGGAGTAATATTTTATTGTTTTAATCCACACACCAGTCTTATCAAATATTGGTATCATCATAAATTACTAAAAATAGATCAAATGCTGCAAACCAGCAAGCACTGTGACCTGTAAATCTTTAAATCTGAAAAGCACTTAAGTTTATGAGTTTAAGTCTCTCCAAAACTGCCTTGCTCTGTTAAAACTGGAACGTGCTTAAGTGCATCAAGCACTTGACTGTGAAAAACAATCTCTGGATTTTATATACAAATGACAAAACAGAAAAGAAAAAAATGTTATCTTTCTGTACCTTCTTCTGTAAACTGCCATCCAAATTTCCGTGCATCTTGTAAGGCTTGTCCCAGTAAAGCTGCCTGGTGCATCAATTTTTTAGGTATACAGCCCACATTCACACAAGTTCCTCCTAGACCTAAGAGAAAGGAACAGATTGTGTTCTCCACGTAAGTGTGCCTGGTCCCAAAGGAGAATCAGAGTTTCCTAGTAAATAATGGTCCTTTATAACAGATTTGCAATGGAGAGAAATTTACCCCATGATGTTCCCAGAGGTGTAGGTGTGACAAAGTCCAACACCATCACTTTCTTGTCATATTTGGCAGCCTCCTGCAAAACAAATTAAATAAGACATGTATTTAAATATTAGAGGGTAAACGGAGTAGATGATAACATCATGCATTGCTGAAAAGCTTCATGACTTTTAATTAAGTAATAACGAATGATTTGCAAGGGCACAGCCAGACAGTCATTAATCTTCAGAATTAATCTGTTCACTCAGTAGGAAAAAAAAAAAAGATGAAAGGGAAAAAACAGGAAAAAAACAGGCATTCACCCTACTTCACAAGCAGCACAGCTGCTGTTGCACAGAGGACTCTGACAGGGAATCAAACCTCTTCTCCATCCTGTCGTTTTGTTTATAACATTTCCAGACATACCATTTACATTCAATATATTTAACAAACTCTTTATTTATCCAATTTTCCTTTCAAAAATAGTGTCTGGGACATTTGTTTGAAACCACATCAAGCACTGACACAAGCAATCATGTGGTCAAGCACTACAACTGTGTTTATCCAGTCTTTCTCCTGCAGTATGAAGGAATGCTCAATTTTGAGTTCAATCTGTATGTGTCAGGACCAACTCTTGGTCTTCAGACTAGGCTGTCTGTGATAAGCTGTCCTGACTGTCAGAATGTGCAGATGTGTGAATCATCATTACCAGGAAAGGGATGACTTATTTCAAGACATTTCCCCTAAGAAGTTTCATTACCAATTCTATAGGCAGAGTATGTGCATGATACAGAGAACTGGAATTTCTATACTGGCTCCATTATTCCCTGTGCACTTTTTGAGAGAAAGGCAAAAATCACTGGCAATAAACCGGTACCCGAGAAGTCACTTAAGTAAACACTACACAGCTGGGAAAGCAAAACAACAAATCCCTAGTGAAATGCAGAAAAGTAGTTTTGACACTTGGAGTAACCTTAACTGTGTTGTATCACATGATGAGTTCCTCAGAGACATAAGCAATTAAAACTACAGGCACAGGCTATTACCCTTAGGCCTTGGGGTTTGTTTGGGAAAAGCCAACAGCCTTTAGCAGTATATTACTAGTAATATTTGCTAATCCAAACAGTTAACAATAAAATAAAAAAATGAAAAAAAAAGTTTCCATTTTAAATATATCTTATTTTATGCCAAGCATAAATCATGTATTACAAACAATGCAGACCATGGATAACTTTGAAAACTAATAATCTACTGGTTTTCTGCTTCCAAATCGAGTTCAAGGTGGGCCAAGAAGCTCATTTATATGCATTAGCAGAACCTCTGAGACAGCTCCCCAGAGAGGCACAGGACACAGAGGTGTGTGTTCCCTCATATGCCACCTCTTACACAGGCATCAGAAGAGCTTCACCAGATTTAGCTGACTAGTGAGCACTCTCAGACTCCCAGCTCATGCTGGTCCTGAGGTGCTACATGTTCGTGTATTGACATTCTCATGAGGAGAGATGACCAACAGATATAATCAACCTCCACACGATGAGATATCCCCTCTAAAAAGCCCTGTCCCACAGGCTGTCAAAACTTCCTGTATTCAGGTTAGTGCTGCATGAAGACAAGAAGACTTTTGGGGCTGGAGCTGTTCTGTGCGAGCTAATATCAGTGGCCGAGTGCTTTGGTCTGGCTCTGCAGTCAGGTTTGGATGTGCTTGTGCTCACTGTGCAGACAGGCCCAGAAAATAACAAGTTCACGGAGCACAGACAGGGAAGAAATAGAAGCCGTCTGATGCAAAGCTGTGTGCATCACGAGGCAACCAGACATCTGAATAGCTTAGCTGAACTCGTGCAAGCCTGAATGTAGTCAGCCCTTATGCCCATGTGGAACTGGAGTTTCGCTTTGCTTTGCCTTTAAAGCCATCTATGGTAATTCACTTCAAACGAAAATGAGTCAGAAGTTTATAGGTAAGACAATTTCACTTAATGAAACTGACTTAAAATAGACATGTTACTGATAGTGATGCTGATTTTATTGATCTACCACCCTCTGCTCTGTTCTTGTGGTCTTTCTAAACTAAACTGAAGGAATAAGGCAATTTATCTCCCTAGCTTCACACATTTTCTGACCCGCAGCTGAGAAATGACAGTTACCACCACTGCTGTAGCCTCACAGCCTGTATGTTTACACTAAAGCAAAGCAGTTTCCTTAATGCCATTACTGCAAGCTGTTACTCTTTTCTACTCTTGTTGCTCTCCTGTGTCTTAAAACATCCTCATTACCTCAAAATTTGTGCCTACTCATCTTTGTGGGTTCTCCTAATTTTTCTAGATTTTATCTTTTATCCTGAGCCATTGCAATAGTGCCCCTATTAATGGGACACCATAAACCTATCAGAGTAGATCATGGACTTAGTGCACATTACAAACTACTTCCCAGCTCTGCACTCTGCCATTAAAACAAAGTTCTTCCAAAGGATCAGGGTTTAAATCCAGTACAATACAATGCAATATTTTCTCCTCATTTTGTTTCATTCCTGATTTACCTCCCTCATTTCTCAAGAAAAACAGGAATGTCTCATGTCTGAAGAAACAATCCAGTTTCAGCTCTTGATCAACAAAATAATTGCAATTTCCTGAGAATTCCAGATTCACTTCTAAATTGATAATACTGCTACAGGAAGAAAAGGTAAAATGTACCTAACTATAGATGTAAGGAAGAGTTACTGAATTACACTAAATTTCAACAAATTTCAATTATTTGGAACAATGACAATTCTAAGAGTTGGAATAGGTAAATTCTGCACTACTTCAGATTCTTCAATCAATTCTAACTATGTTTCTAAAAGGAATAGCTCAGCCAAAGTTCCAAATTACTTGGCTGCAGGCAGGAAGTATCAGAACCTAGAAATGAAGGGCGAGTAGGAGCCTCTACTGAAGTTAGAGGCAAAGCCTTCACTTCGGTAGCTGCGTAGGCTCACAAATTACATAAAATCTCTCCAAACAAAAAGCACTGTCAGAAATGAAAACAATATATACAATTATTTCTGAGAATGTATTAACATCAGACAAAACTAAAAACCCTTTGATGTTAATTTGGAAAAAGTTTCTAAAGCTTTTTCAATTATTAGTTGAGTTTAAATTTTATTTCAACGACTAATAAAAGCCACTGTTGAGGTATCTCCATGCTGCTTTTTAACAACATCATCTCCCACTAGTGGGGATACAGAGGAACCAAGTTTCACTTTATTGAGATGCATCCCGTGATATTTTTACTTTTCTTCTTCAGAACATATGGGAATGAATATTATTGGGGTTAGCGTCAAAAGAACTGCTGCACAAAAGAAATGTGACGTCCCTACAGATCCAAGCTGATTCAGGACGTCACTCACCTACTTACAAGAAAATTCTAAGTTGTTTTTCTCATACCTTGGCAGCAGCCAGGCCACCTGAGCCCCCACCAATGACAATGAGGTCATAGTCATAGGCATGGGGCACCTGCCCATTCATTTCCAACAGCTTCTGAAGATTGTCCTCTTTACGTCCCTGGAAAGAGCCAAAAAACAACAGGAAGGAAAATTAGGACAATACCCATGGTGCTCAAAAGTGAGTATTTTCAGTAGCAAATATTGTGACAAGGGAATATAGGTGCATCTGGGTTTCCTGAGCTCTATTCTTAATTAGCATCTTCAGCTTTCATCTTCTCAATTCTTTCTTGGATATCTCAGTACCCATTATACCGAATTATACCAAATTTTTCTTTGGTGGCTTGAGTTTCCTTGTACAGTCTGGTTTTCCACATCACTACATCTTCACTGCCCCTTCATAATGTACTTAGGATGAGATACATACATGCTGACACAGGAATATCATTCATTTATTTTATTCTTTTAATCTGCTCTGGCCTAATTAGTGTTTTTTTTCCTTTTGCTGCATGTATTAGTAGGAAAATACAGTACATATATACCACTGTAATAACCTGCAATTACCAGTCTCACAAATGAGCAAGCAGAATTGAATGAAGATTTCTAAAAAATTACACTTTGTAATCTGCCTTTGTGTGTTTTTACTTTGGTTTAGCATTGTAACTAATCTTATCATCAAGTAGATCAAAAGAGATCAGTGGAGTTCACCAAGGGTCAGTTTTTTGGAGGATTTCATAACTGCTACGACAGAACATCTCCCTCCAAGTCCTGAAGTGCATTTTCATAGCTGTATGGCACAAAGCACCCTGTTAATCCTATTCATCTTCAGCCAGCCTTTCTAAGATCAGTCTTTGTACCCACTTTGTGGAGCTCCAGTTTATGCAGGCTTCAGACCTTGATCAAGGCCTTGCAAAATTCTTAGTGCCTCACAAATTGTGCGACAATGTTTGGAGTGAGTAAAGCACAGATTCCTCAGCTGATATAAATCAGTAAGTATCAAATGAGGTGACAATAAAACTATTTAAAACTAAAAAGTAATAAAAAATTAAAAACTGAAAAGCAGCAAAAAGGCAATAAGAAATAAATAAAAAGCAACTAGACACTTCACAAATCCAGTCATTTTCATTCATGTGTCTCTATCTGTTTGACTAGGCACTTGATTCAGTACTATTGGAGATGGTTGTGGTAAATAAATTTAAAAAGTCAAGTAAGTTTTCTCTCTGTTTTGAGCTTACTTTCATTTTACATTTGTGCTCAATGCATTCTGTCCCTCCTCTTGGGTTAAATTATCCCGTCATTTAATCATGTCTACACTAGGCACTGATGCCACTGTGGCCCTATCACTGACAAAATCCACCTCCATTCCATCAAATTACAGAGCAATCTCAGCAGAAGTTCAGACTGTGCCTCTGTTGGTAGAAAGTTACACTTGTATTAGTCTTTCATAACCTTGGATAGCATGTTCATTCACAAATGAAACCTAGAAAACATCTGTTGTTGTTGTGAGCACATTTGGAAATACCTCAAGTCTTCCTTCCTCTTCTCTTTCCCCTCCATAACCCCAATGATAGACCCCTACCACTGAATCTAAGTTAGTGCTCAGTTCTGCTTTTTGCATCATGGCCACTGGCCAGACTCTTCCTGCAAACAAAAAAGAAGTCTGAAAAAGAAACACTTACTGTATTAGGATATGCAGTTTCACTTTATTCATATTTATGGATATAACCCAGAGAAAGCATGCTGTTCCTTTCCAAAACTATTCCAAAACTGCTGTTCTCTTCTGGTTCGCTCAGTGGCAACAGGCCAGCATGAAGTTGAAGAGTGGGCACAAGTTAGCTGCTGCACAGCCAGCAGATGTAACTACCAAGAGCAGCAGCTTCATGATGCACACGATGCTGCTCCGTCTACAGTTCCCTCCTATCTGGTTCATCTTCATTAGTTCAGCATACTGACTCTTCACAAAAATGCATTACCAGTTTTAGACCACACTAAGCAGATTATAACCTCTCCTCTGATGCCATCTGCTAAAAACGTACCTGAAGCAGCACGGGTCTTGAGCAGCTCTACTTCCCATTTAACAGGGGAAACTTGTTCAGCGCCCACGAATCAGGATTACGACCCCATCCTGAGAATGGGTCTCCTCCTTCCTGCTCTCACAATTTGTAAAAGAGACTTACTCTTAAGGTCAAAAGTAAATTGCAGAGTTAAAAATAAAAGGTATCTTCCCCCTTACCTTTAAAATCTTCTCATGATCTCCTGTTGGCTTCTCTTGTCCAACAACCACCACCGGCTGGGCGGCTTCAGGGGCTACGTCGCAGGGCACCTCTTGCAGCTTCTGTGTGTTCCCTGCACAAGGGAGGTGAGAGAAGACAGTTTCTGAGCCCGAGGTCTCTTATGAAGGCTGGGCTCCCCAGGGAGATTGGTGGGGGAGTGGCCTTCGCGCTAGCACTCTTCCTCCTAGGCGGCAGGCCTTCTCGGCAGCGTTTCCTCGGGCAACTGATGAGTCATTTGCAACGTTAGGATGACTTGCTATATTTTTCTCTTTAATGAAATCCCCTGTGAGGACTGGCAGGGATTTCAGGACATTTTGCCAATCCAACAATATGCTTGGAATGAAGCAAGGAAATCAGATTTGCTGCGGTTAAGCTTGAAGATTCAGTCTTAAAAGAAGGTTAAGAGTTTTACTTTTGTCATCCAGAAAATGATTTTTTTTACACTTTTGTTTTGTCTTTTTTTTCCAATCTAATATCTTTTAAAACCAATGAAAACTTTATTTTCATTGGTTCCCTAGAAACACTTCACTCAGGTTGATTTACTGAAATGATAAAAAGTGTTTTTTATGTAAAAAAATGTTTTTTTTTTTTCTGCCACAAGGTATTGCTCACACTCTTTAACTGCTTAAACAATTTTTATCAAAAGTTTGAGAAAGATCTATGCTTCTTCACTGGGCATACTGGTGAAATATATGCATATCTCCTAAAGAAAAGGCAATATATATATAAGCAGAAAGAAAAACATAACATCTACAGTTCTAGTGACACTAGAATATCTAATACATGACTGGAAGCCAGGATCAGCTTTGCCTTCCTCCACATAACGCTGAGTTACATTACACTTAACTCCCAATACATGGGTTACTACCCCCTTGTTTGTACTTAATCATACACATATTTTGCACTGCACAACCCGCATTAACTGAGCAAATGCTGACTGACACACAGACATACTCACACCAACAGCTACCCTGAAGGTGCCCACATCCCTTGAGCAGTGAGACTACGAATCCGAAAAGCATTCCCACACACATGCACATACATACAAGGAGCCACTGAAAACTGGTCTGTAACCCTGTTGTCTCCATTTCCCTCTCTGAAATTGGTAGATAAAATTCCTCTATCTCACAAAGTCACTGGGGAAAGTAATTTGCTGGCGTTGGAGAGAGTTCCAAAGATCAAAACGGTTATTCAATAATTACACAGCAGCGTTAGGGTCATGTCATTCTAAACCTATTCCAGCTTGTGGAAAACCTACATGAATCCAGATGTATAGATACTCCCCACACCTCCCACACACACACACCCTGCCTGGGATAAGCAAGATCAGAGGTTTTGAACACAGGTCACCATCTGCACAAGGAAGGAATCACTTTTTTCAGTGTATTATCAAAGCTACACTCCTGTGGGTACCTAAAGCAGCTGAAGCCTCAGCCTTTATTCCTTTAACAAGTTTCAACAACCTCAGGAATGTTCACATAAAAATGTATCTTCAACTAGATAAAGATCTAACAGTTAGACAACACAGACATATATATAAATATATCTAATTATCTACGAGTAGATCTCTGTTAGGCACTCATAGCTTAGCATAGCCTCCAAACCCAAAGGTAACCATAACCCCTGGCAGAAACTTGAAAGAGTTTTGTGGTAGGGCTGTTAACGCTGGGGCCCTTTCCCTTGTCCTTTCAGGCAATCTGCCAGGGACAGAATGACAAAGCAGAAAAAATACCCTGCCTGTCACGGGTTTGCTCACATGAGCACCCAACAGAATTCCAGCCAATGGCAGTTAGCATCGTCTTGGGCTCTGGGAATCAAGACTTGCCCCAAACCCATTAGCAGGTACCTTTCTTCAGACCAAGGCTGATAAGCAGACCCTGGATCACAGAGGAGCTCAGGCTGGTCCTCACAGCTGGCACACTCAGGACTACTTTCTTTGCTGGTGAGCACAAATTCAGCAGGCCTGTAGGGACCTACCACCACTACAGGAAGATTTAGCTCTTTCTGGGTACTTCTGCTGACTTTGGGTTCATCAATCCCAATCTAGAGCTCAGCAGCTGCTCTGTGCTGCATTCCCTACTATCTGCCAAGTGCTCCTTGACTTGGCACGGCCGTCCTAACGAACCACTAGGATCGGAGGGGGATAAGCTTGTTATTTCACCCCACCCTTCCTTACCAGGAGAGAACTTCCTCGTGAACCAAAGTTCTCCCTCCCACTAGCCTCTGCCTGTGAACCTTAGACTCTCAGTTGTGTAACTTCTAGCACTGAGAGGGGAAAGGAAGCCTTGGGTTCAGAAGACCCTGACCAAAGAGGACCCTAACAAACCCTACAGAATAATCTAACTTTGTAAGGCCATGTAGGCAGGAGTTGGGGATCTGCAGAAAGCGTGTGCCATTAAACTGCTCACTGTGCAGATCAAGAAATGGTTCTCCAAGGAAAAAGTTGGTGCTGATTTGCTAGGATTTAACTATTACACAGCAGTACCTAATCAAGAAAAGAAAACTTTACAACATTTTTGACAAAATATTTAATTAAAAGCAGCTGTCTTGACTCCAATAGTTTGGAAGATGCCTCTCATTTTGGAATGCTTATGAATAAGTGTGTGATGTGCTTTGCAGTTTCTTCAGGCATCTGAGAAACACAGGTTATTTCATATGACATCGAAGGTTTCCTTTATGCTTAAATTAGTTTTTAGCTGGAAACACATTTCAGCTTTTCCTTTTCCCACCTTTGCTCCTTTCTGCCCTTTCAGCACATTTCTTTGCCTTCACTGTTATGTAAATGTAAACATCTGGAAGTGTCGGATAACAAAGCTGTTATACAATCCAGGTTACAAGAAGAAGAAGAAGGAAACAAGCCTTTAAAATATAAAGGTCTCTAACTTAGATCATATTACAGATCCACACCAGGAAGCTGCCTTGCAATCAGCTGAGCTGAAAAAAAATGCAAAGGGATGAAAACCTGGGATAGCAGGCAAGAAAAATAAAAACCTTTTAAACTGACTTTACTCACAGAATCACAGAAATTACCGAATAGCTGAGGCTGGAAGGGACCTCTAGTGGTCATCTAGTCCAACCCCTCTGCTCCAGCAGGGACACCTGGAGCATGTGGCACAGGGTGGCATCTAGGTGATTTTGAAAATCTCCAAAGGGGCCTCCACAACCTCTCTGGGCAGCCTGTTCCAGGGCTCTTCTCACAGGAAAGAAGTTCTTCCTTGG
This sequence comes from Crypturellus undulatus, assembly GCA_013389825.1. NCBI lineage: Eukaryota > Metazoa > Chordata > Aves > Tinamiformes > Tinamidae > Crypturellus > Crypturellus undulatus. The sequence goes on along the minus strand of VWPW01004700.1, from coordinate 44,724 downwards.
TATCATAATGCACCTATATCTCCAAGGGATCGAGGATCAGAACTGAAGGTTCTGATGACTGAGAAATTCAAACATGATATGTAGAAGCTGTACTTCAATGCGTCTATATAGATTAGATCTTTAACCTACCTCACACTCTATTTTCTATTGCTAGAGCAGCTTTACAGAATATCAGGAGGGCTGGCTGTGCTGGCCATTGTAAGTGCTTGGTCAGGGTTTGGTTAGATAAGGGCTGCACACAGAGTGCGCTAGTCATCCTGGCGAAGAACCACTAGTGCTGGTGACAGCACTAAGTAACGCAGCCCTCTAGCTACTCTCATTCGCTCCAAGGGCTGACTCAACCCTTGGCTGCCTGCAGAGGAAGTATAAAGGTGGATTACAGGTATTTCTCCCTTCATACCTGAGCATAGCCCACGTTTGAGCCCGAAATGAGTAAGTTGATAGTGTTAAGATGGGCCAATCTCATATTATTTATACACAGAGAATTCCATGCTCACAGACTGTTAAGCAAGAATAAGGTTTTACTTTACACAGTCTTTAGACTGATGTCTAAAGACTGGTCTTACTAAAGGCTGGTATATGCAAGCCTTGAATCTGTGAACATTCAGAAAAGAAAATATAAGAATTACAAGTTTTCTTGTGACTCAAATTCAAAATCCGCCAAGATTCAACGCTGACAAATCTAATAGAGTTTTTTTCCTAATAAATATATAGGGTTTTTTTTAATTATATTATTGCTTATACTTATTAGGCATACTGCTGCAGACTATCTTAATTCTAACTGTATTTCGTTAATCAGCCTTTAATATCTTAGCACCTAAGACTTCTTCTATTTACAGGAAGTATAGTTTGAGTGGGATGCACATCAGGATATAATGTGGAAAGAATTAACCTTCCACCTAGCTAAAAGAGCCTATGTTTACAGAAACTGGGGTGTTCTACTTTGGTACAGATTTAATGTTAACAAAGTCCTGGGCTCCAGTCAGTAATGTTACTCCTGCACTACCCCAGCCTGTCGCCTTTATAAAAGAAAAAAATATAGATAGATGGATAGTTATGCATATATATATATATTATTGCATCCATTTGAGTATTCTTTTAATGTAGATGATAGTTTTCCTTGGGTGAAGTTCAGTATGCCAGAGGGGAAGGGAAAAAAAAAGAAAAAGAAAAAAAAAAAAAAAAGGAAGCTGTCAGGTTTTAACAGAGAGGCCATTCTCAGCAAATCAAATGCTATTAACATAAGACAAAGGCAGAAAATCACAGAAGTCTTCATAGTTCTGCTTTCCCAGAGGACAGTCCAAACTTACTGAGAACTTTTAAACAAACCTCTATATAACAGAGCAAGAATGGGAAAACCATGACTAGCCAAAGAAGAAATACTGATAGTGGAATCATGAATGTGATATCAAACGAAAGATAAATTTTCAAGTGACAATTAACTGCAGGCCTGATTCAAAACTTTCTAAACTCAATGGAAAAGAAAACATACAGACTAAGGCCCTAAGTGACAAAAATCAACCCTCAACAGCTCAATACCTTAATGAACATCTGGGAACTGACTCAGCAAAGCCCTTCAATCCGCTTTTCACTCAAGATGAGCCAGTAGGTGAAATGCAGTCAGTTCCAGCAGGCTAAAACCACCACCTTTGCATCCCAAAGAAGGTGAAGAGCTGCTAATTTAGGGCAAGAAGCTCAACACTGAAATACCCCCTACTCCAAGCCATAATCCGTGACATCCTGATAGTATAGAAGGAGGGCGGTTCTGAAAATGGACTCAGCCCCTAATTCTGAAGAAGCTTGACCAGAATGTTCAGATGAAGCTAATCTTGGTGATTAATCTCTCCACTAAAATCTAAAAAAATAAAATGTGCAAGTAGCAAACCACATCCTTAATTTATTTGTGAAATTGAGGTCATTGCGCTGGACAGCCGAGACTTAGCATGACATAGAAATAAATATATTTGAGTGGCAAATACAGGAAGAGTCTGTAGCTGTGAGGAGATACTGGGCAGCCCTTTAAAAGAAGGCAAAAGAATGAAGAATTTTATAGCACTGCTGAGCATGGAAAAGATAACAGCAGACCCTAACAATCAAAATCTTGACCTTGAAAACAATTCCTCACTGGTGGGCCCCTGACCTATGCAGATTCTGAACACAAAGGAATCTGACAAACCAGTTAGTTACACTACAGAAACCAAAGCTGTTGAACTTGTAAGATATGGTGATAATTGTGCATTTTTGAACAAAACTAGAAGTATTAGACTAGTTTAGCGACTGCATGTTGTTCTAGTGGAGATCATAACAACCTATGTAGGTTTGTATTTTAAACATCAGGTCTGCATCCTCATTTTTAATATTGGATTTAATACTGTCTTATATCCTGGAAGTGGTAATGACTTTCTTGCTTGTATTCCACCTTCCATGATGGCAGGAATAACAAAGCATCTTCCAAAGATAAAAGAAAACAAATCTAAATCAAATAAAAAAATGTAAAATGATGAATACTGAAGATGACAGAATGAAAAAAAAATGCAGAAAAAATGCAAATGATCCTTAAATAACAAAGCATCTTAAAAGACAGAATGTTTGGATTTAACTAGCAAAAGAAGAAATTCCTGCTTCCAGTCCTATCTTTTCCTTGTGCTTTCTCAATATCCATGCAACACAGTCCAACTCTAATACAAAAAAAATTTGACTTCATTGCTCTCAACAGGGGCATTGCTATACTCCATGGATTGTTAGGAAAATGTTTGTTTGTTTTTTTTTGCCACAAGAATGATGGAGCTTTCAAGATCTGGCTTTGCTCCTATACCTGCGCTTTGTGGCTTGCTTACAGATTTTCTGAATAGCTCTCACATCATCAAAGCCCTTGTCAGCACAGACATTTGCTACTTGTCCTAGAAAGTCTCCAACCTTTCCTCTTTTCTTATGTAACTGTGACATGTTTACAGTAAGCCATACAGGATTTAGCCATGCTGCTCTAATTAGCATTAATGGGGATGTTTTCCATGAGTATAACATCACATGCTAACCTCAAATATTTCTGGAGCATCTACATAATAAACTCCACGAGCTTAAACAGAACTAGTTGTATAACCTGGAGGTAAACGCCAGCACACCCCTTCATAACTAGAGAAATAATAATGAATACTAAATTAATTGTGTATCTTCTGACTACTTCCATCATCCATTTTATTTCATTGTGAGCTAAATTAATCAGGTTATGAAAAACTTATGAAAAACTTAAAAAAAAAGTTTAAGTTTTAAAAGAACTTATGAAAAACTTAAAACACAGGGCTTCTCTGTCTCTGAGCTATAGTGAAAGCCAGTAAAACCTCATCTAAAACTTTATATAAAAAATGCAATGCTTATGGAAAACGTCATCTTACAATACCTGTAATTTTTAACAGGGATTTTTGCCATTTCCTTCCAGCTTCACTACTGCTTTTGGATTTTCCCATGTTAGCACAATACTGTCTAATATGGATCAAAACAAAGGAAGCTGATTTCTTCTATGACTAAGTGGAGGTGTATCCTATTCACGGTGTTATTCTGCATTAGCTTTTTCCTCCTTGAAATTCCTGTTGCCAGCACAAACCTGTGGCCACTGTAAACTGTGATTAATACTCTCATGATACATTTTTTTCTGGTCACTAAATAAACAACTGCCCAACAAGGGGAGGAAGTATCACCAGGCTCCCCTGAACAAGTAGAGCACCTGGGACACCCCGAGGTGGAACGGAGTATTTAGCAGGAATACCAGGAACAGGATCCGGATCTCCTGCTACTGTGCCTGTCATTAGTCCCTGCTGCTACTGGCCATGTCTTTATTGTCTCTACCACAACTAACACCACTTATTAATTACTGCCCATCTCTTTGTAATGGAGGTTTCATTTGAGTCACACACAACATTACAAGAAACACAGGAAAGCCTCTCATGCAGAATCGGATTTTTGCCAAACAAGTCAGTGTTAAAAGTGAACATGACTAAAGTAAAACTATTTTTTTGCAGGTGATGGCCCACAACCTGCAAAAAGGATGAGGGTAGAATAATTTATTCCTCTTTGCAGCAACCCAGCACACAATGACACTGCATTTCCATGAGGTGAGTGAAGTAGGGTAGCCTAACAGATTGTAACCCTCAAAACTTCCTTGCTACATAACAACACAACAAACCAACCTGATGCATACGGATTCTGACAAAGGCCTGACTGGAAATGGTTGTAAAAGAAGGTCAAGAAACAGCATATACATTACTCTTTTGTGAGCTAGGATTACAGAAATGTTTGCTCTATGTAAGCTTCTACAAACAGTGCAGGAGTTAAGGAAGTTAACACCTTCCTTACTGTCACAGTGGGAATGCAGTGCCAGAATACATATGGGGTGACAGTGTAATATTGTGCTCCCCCTCTGAGCCTGAGGGTGAACACGAAAAACTGGCAAGTTTGCCTTAGCCCACTATCAAAAGCCAGCACAGCTTAGTATTAGATTAGAAAAAAACTATTATTATTTTCTTATCCAAAGTACTAGCATCAATGGAAGAAACGGATGTGTGGAATTACAAGAGAGACATAAATCTCTGTATCTGCAACACTCTGTTATGGCTCTCCCAGCGGAGACGTGAATGCAAAAGGAGGAAGTGAAGATAAAAAGCAAATGAGACTGCTGGGCCAAATCACACTGTGACAGCCAGCATTAACCAGGGCCAGTGACTTCTGGCAAGACGAGCAACCGCACTTTAGGACACACAGCCAGCCACGCAATTCCACGGGTTTACCATAAATGAGACTGACCACATGATCCATATTGTACAGTCATATAGTTCCTACAGGATGAAAATACGCTAAAGAAAGCAATGACTGGGAGTTTCTTAAAGCAAAAAACAAGGTAAAAGTATGTTGAGGATGAGGAAAAAGGCAGAGGGTGTCAGTCATAACTTGGTAAGTTATGGAAGGATTGCTCTGTGAGGAAGACACATGTAGCTAACAATTGCGGACAGTGCAGAATTAGGACATAGAGTAAATATTGAAAGACATGATACAGACATTCAGAATGAGGAAAACCCACCAGAAATGCAAAAGAAATGCACAGGAAATATAGCACTCAAGAAGCTAGAAATGAAAGAAGCAAAATTTACTCTACACACAGGAAAGAGCTAAAAATGTATCAATTCGGTACATAGAAAAAGCCACAATGGATTGGATAGTGCATAAGTTTCTTTGATATTTGGTTCACTTTCTGCAAGCACAACTAAACAGATAGCAAGGCATCCTACAGGAAGACAAGCAAGATGAGTTTAACAGAAAGACAACCTCCAGACAGGAAGGAGCACTGAAGTTGGACCAATCCCAGTATCTCCAAGAAAGCCCTAAGTACAGAAACCATTACCCTGGACTGGAGGTAAAACAAAAGAGGCTGGTACCGCACACTGTGAATACATTGCACTGCTCCCATTCACGGTCACAGTCAAGGGCAGAAGAAAAATCAAGGCGGGCAACCATGGCTCCGCCTACATGAGGTTCAAGCCTGCTCTACAATACACAGGGCACTATGACACATTAATTATTGTTATCCCTGAGACATTCAGGTGCAAATTATATGGATAAAACATTTGCAGGAAATCCCCTTCACCACACAAAAATGTCAATACAACTTGATCACTGCCAAGGGTAGGACTCCAGCACAGAACTAGGAGCATCAAACTGTATCTCCCAGTATATCTTACAGTCACACAGGATTCAGAAACTCTTAAGTAGCACAAATGATCATCAGTAATGATTTTAACAATAATTCACTTTATAAAATCCAACCCAAATTCTGTTCCAAGTCTATGAGAACTTTCCAGGTCCATCAGTGAGCATGTATTGAGCGCCCAGTCCCAAAGGGAGCTGAGCAACCTTAACTCCCAATGTGAGTCAAATGGAAAAGTCAAATGGAAACACAGCAGCTCCTAAAATTCATCCAGCATGAGGATCTGCAGGAAAAACAAAAGGCAGTACTAGAGGTGACACCAAGCCAGAGTGCTGCAGAACAAACAGTATTTTTTTTATACAGCAAAAGCTGCAGCTTACTTATCTTAACTCTGATATGTTTAAATTCAGTCATTTATTGTGCAGTCCTGACTTCTTTTCATGAGACCTTGTTTTTTTTTCAACAAAATGCATGTTTCCCAAAACAGGAAACAAATATAATGCACAATACATTAACGAAAAGTCATGAAAAAAAAATTATCTTGTATTTCAAATTTTCATACCTCTATACCTAAAAAATATGCCATAAATACCACGTATTCAAAATACTTTTCGTTATGCAAACTGAATACTATTTGAAGACTGCAGGATAACCTTTATAAAAGTAGAAGCTAAGGCAGAATATCTTCAACAGCTGTAGTATACAGACTAGATATAGACACTATATCTTAAAAAATCAATTATTTTTTTCCTATGCTAGCCATCATTTTCCTTGCCATTTTTACTCTCTACCAGTGTTTGCTTCAGTTCTTAAAGTGAATTATTAACTCTGACTTTGTAACAAAATTTATTATTTCCATTGACAAAAAGATGGAAGGATGTCAACAGATCCATAAAGGAATTAAGAAATTCTTAAAGCTACGAACCACCCAACTTCTTCCTCCTAATAAAAGAACAAAAAGTTTAAATATGCCTTGTTTGAGAGACAAGATGTATGCAGAGATAAAAGCAGAATAACTGCTCATTGTTATGATTAGCTATAGCAGGGGATTAAGATTGTCCATGATTCAGAGTCAGCTAAACAATGAGTAATTAGCTTTTCTGAATTCTCTTTCAGTTTTCAAATAAATTATGTATCTGTATTTGCATTCGTATGATTACTTGCTTTTAATCTTTCATTTGACCTCACACATGCCACCCACAACTCCTCTCATCACTTGTTCTTAATGGATCTAAGAAAAGTTGACTTGTTCCTTTAGGAAGTAGATGTTATGTGTGAGATATTAATGCACTTGTGCATAACCATTCCAGAAGCAAAGCTGCCTGGACTCTGCAATATAAGGCTTATGGCATCATAGTTCATCTTTACTGGAGGTTAAGCTAGGAGGCTGTCAATGGGCAGCAGGGAGTAGCAGTGTCTTAAACTGAGAACCCAAAATACAGAAGATCATGCAGACTGAGGCCCAAGCAACATGTTCTTTTAAATCATATTCTCCTAAATGAGTCAGCTTCACAAGGCTGAAACATCTCATTAAGACGCTGGCTTCACTTCTGTGTTTGTCAGTGGGTACTCTGTCACCCAGCGGGAAGGAGGTTCTCATGTAACTATGCTGGGATGTTTATGCTGTCCCAAACTCTATACTACCATCCCCGTGTTGCTTTCAGGATCTGACTTGAAGCTAAATCATGTATTTCTGCTCTCAATAGTAATCCATTAGTTGGCAACGTGAGGTAAGGGATGGGAACATTCCCTACCTGCTCCCAAGTAGCTGTCTTGCTCTGGAAGAACAAGGACAACTAGTCTCCCTTGACAGCATTGACTCTGAGCAGTTTGATGGGATTTTCAGGATATTTTTTTTTTAGTCTTCCCCACTTGGAGTAAAAGAGCATGCAGTGCTTCCAATGTTTTGTTACTTGAGACTCTGGGATTTAAAAAAAATAAAGGTACTAAGCAATATGCAGCAACAGCAATAAGCATATTTCATGAAAATAACTGATAAACTGATATAAATGATATAAACCTTTTTTTTTTTTTTTTTTAGACTTGCCATCTACGGTTGTACCTTGTCTAAACTCTCACTGCAATCTTCACTCTTCGTTTACACAGGCACTGTGACAAATCCCTGCAAAACCTTACGTGCTAATTCAAAGCTGGCAAAGTGTGTTACTCTCCTATCACCTACACTAAAAAAAGAAAAGGGGGGTTGCTGCCCCAACCCTTAACTAGGCAGAGTGGAAAACACTCCTTCAGCAGTAGATGCCAGGTGAAATCCTACGTCTGGTGCTTTCTCATTTCTACAGCAGCACCGCGCAGCCCTAGATGCACGCACAGTAACTCCTGAACACAGAACTCCGCTGTTCACCTCAAGCTCGTTATTTCTTCTCATCACCGGATTTCACGGAGCCGGTGAGCGCGCTGCTAGGCGCACGTCCAAAGAGCACCTCAGGCTGAAGCAAAGGGGTCGTTCTCCGTACGGGTACAAAACGGCCAGGTGAAACACAGCTCTCCCACGGCTGCCACAACCAGCGCCTCGATCCTCACAGAAACCCCCGCCAGCGGGAGGGAGCCGTTCAGCCCCGACCCGCTCCGCGCCTGTGCTTGCCGCCCGCCGCCGCCGCGCGGGCCTCCCTGCCGCCTACCTGCCGGGCAGCGCCGCTGC
>VWPW01004700.1:0-27369 GCA_013389825.1 Crypturellus undulatus | reverse complement strand
GCGGCGGGGCCGAGCGACACGTGTGCGGCCTCGGCGGCTGCGGGGAGCCCGGAGCCGCCGCCGCGGCTGCAGCGCCGGGAGCGGCCGGGGGGAGGGACCGCAATAAAAGTTGCCCGGTGCTCCGGGAGACCCGTTGTGTGTGCGCGGTTTTTACTTGTTTATTATTTCTAACGCAAGAAGTGAATCGGTGGGCGATAGCGGTTGCGTGAGCGAGGCGGAGGTGGCGAGCGAGGTGCTGGGGCGCATGTGGGAGCTGCGGGGATGTCAGGATCGACCGTAAGATCCCTGCGCGGCCCTGACCTCGCTGAGTTGCGTCACTGGAGGACACTGAGAAAAGAGAAAAATCGCTCGGGAAGTGGGATCGATGAGCGAGTTAGGCTGGGAAAACAAAGCGCCATGGGCAGGTTAACCAGTAACTGTCACGGCAGGTAGGAGCCACCTGGAAACTTTTCTGCGTTTCTGAATTCAATGCCTGCTAAAACGACCCTGTGTTTAGTGAGCGGACCGAGCGGCTTGTTCTCCAGTGCTGGCCGCTGCACTGGCCCGAGGTCGTGCAGGCAGTGATCCTGAAAGAGAAAAACACTGTGCCGGGCGTTTGCAGGCAATCCTATTGGAAAGGAAAATAATTGCAGGTTTCCGCTAACTCTTTTGCATCCCCGAAGATGAGCAGCAATGACGAGTTGTGTGGTATAGATCCTTTCGGAGGTCTGCTGCTACAACAAAGTCCGCTTTTGGCTTTGCCAGCTTTTGCAGCTTGGTGGATCAGATTTTGTGCTGTAAATAGCTGTCCTGCAAAAACTCTTCAGCTGCTTGGATTTGCATGGGGAGGACACGGTAGTTGACCATAACAACCTGAATCTTCCCAGGTGGGGGCAGGAGGGAGGCAGAAACCTGCATTTCAGCCCTTCTGCAGGCTCTCGTGTGTGGACTAACCTCAGTGTGGTCTGACTGGGTTGCAGAGAGAGGGTGGCAGGAACTCGTCTGCTTGTTTGATTTGGGTGGAAGCTTTTGGCAGCGGGAAAAAATAATCCTGCTGCTGTCTCGGGAAAGCCCCGGGCAAAGCAGTAGCGGAAGGGGAGGCTTCGGGCACTGCTCGCGTCTGGCTTGAACTGCCTTGCAGGAATCGTGTTTGCGCACAGTCATTAGCGTAGCGTTCTTGAGCAGCAGTAAGCTTAGGGATTACCTTGCTGTATATTTTTTGTTTGCTTGTTTTTGCCCTTCCATGGCTTATGTAGCTTGACAGTTACAGTGTTAGAGGAGGATCCAACTCATTCTCTGGGAAATTCAATATGGTTTTACCTGAATCATTATCTGCAAAGTCTGCCAGAGATGCCCACGCTCTGCATAGGTCAGGTGGTGATACATGGTCTTGGCTACCAGTACTTACAGTTATGAAATTCTATTTAGAAGGACGTCAAGAATACTGGATATTGCTCTTTAGACTTAAATATTTGACAGTTGCCGCAGTTCAAAGTTTAATAACCTCTCTTTCATAGTAATAAATACATAAGGATGGGCAGTGTAGAGAATTGGAGAAATAAGATTGTTCAAGATACTGTGAAGATACAAAAGATGGAAAGTAAAACTGCTCTTGAAGTCTCGTATTTGGTTTTGTCAAGATTTAAGAAAGGTGGAACTCACAAGGCTCTTCATTTAGTGTCTTTAAAATGCAAGCCACAATGTGGCTTCACTTTAAAATTTTGTTTACAAAGAGGTTGGCTTTCTCTTTTCGTTACTACTCAGTAATATTGCTTTCCATAATCATGATTTTTAAAATTTGTCATTTTAATATCAGAATGCTTCTACAGGAAGCTTTTTGTGCTACACGCTAAACAACCCATATAAACATTATCATTAGAATAAAATGGAGTGTCAGCAATTTTGACTGAAAATACTGGCCTGCCCTAAACTAGCCTTGTAAAAATTCCTGCTTGCCTTAGTGCTCGAGGGGCATAAATGGTTCCTGACATGTTTGATGTACTACCACAGTGAAAAGAAGACATAAACTACCTGCAAATGTTAGTGAGTTTGTAAAGAAAAAGATCAGGGTGTTTTGTCTTTGTCTTTATTAAACACATAACGCTATTTTTTAAGTAGGAGAGTATTAAAAATTTAACATAGGAAGTAATGTGGCCCTTGCAGAGGGTGTCCCTGCAGCAGGAAGGAGCTGCTGGTGCTGTCTCTTCAGCACTGCCGCTTTGTTTCAGCTCCTGGGAAAGTGCTATTATTCGGCATGATTTCCTCGGTTTGTCTCTGTTTCTTTTCCAGCTTTTCCAGCTGCCTTTTACTGCTTAAAAAAAAAAGTAATGGAAAGCAAGGCAGGTTTTTTTGCCTGCTGTCTGTCGCTGTTGTACTAATCTGCTCATACCCGAGGTGAAGCGTATACCTTGTTAATTCACCTGTATTGCCACTAATCCTGCTCATGAGCAGTTGCTTGGTGTACTGAGGAGCTGACACTTATTTTGGCCTGGATGGGAGGAGCGGGTGGAGCTGTCAGGCACTCTTAACATCACTTTGCTTTTGCTAATGTTACTCTGCTTTGGGCAAAAACACTGAACATGAAGGGTTAGAGCAACTTGAGATTGAAAATGACTGTGCAGCATCTGTCTGTGTGCTCTAGACACATACTAAGGGTTTTTAATGCTGTTTTTTGTGGACCTGCTGGAGTGACGTTCCTACACTCTGTGAATGCATTTACCTGTCAAGTGTTTCATGCTGTAGGAAACATTGCTTTGCTACAAGGTGAGAATTCACTGCAAAATCAAGTTCTTCAACTGTCCATGACAATAAAGGGAAATTAAAGTAGTGTTTTCAGTGTTTGCATTTTTTTTCTCTATTGAGGTAGAAGCAGCGAGTGAGAGTGCAAGATGCTCAAGTAAAAGCTATTTTCCTGTGCCTGCAGTTGCACTCTGCATTACAGGTGTGTGTCTCCTTTGGCAGGAAGGTGCAGTGGCCGGTTGACGTAACCCAGCTGGAGCGGGTGCTGCCTACAACTTTGGGTGCTGCCTGGCTTCTGTGGCAGGGTTAGCGGGGAGGAATGTGCTCCAGCTGCTGCTGTTTGATGTGCTTTCCTCCACTTCCTGCAGTCCCTCTTAGGGCAGCAACTTGGGAAGAGAGGCAGTGTGGATAAATAAATAGAGCGGGAACTGCCTAAGTTACCTGAGGTCTTTGGTTTCCCTCCAGAGACCAGTCTTGTGAACCACTTTCAGGTAATTTCCCTGTTTTGCAGACAAAATTCTTTTCCGCTCATTTAGTCCCTTAGGCTAGTCAGTGCTTAGGTCCTTTCTCACCTCACCATTATCACTTCTGGGCTTGTATTCTTCCTTAGTTATCATTTAGCTGAACCACAGATACCCTTCTGTTAAAAAGAACTACTGAGTAGCTGTTGAGTCTTGTTTAATCTTAGTGATACTGAGGTTTCTTTGGTTGTGGGCAGTTGACAGAAACTTTTTTTGTTTTTAAGCAACTCCCTGAAAATTTTCTGCCAGATGGAAGTGAAACTGTACATACCTTTACTTGCCACTTAGCTTTTTTCTTTGATGTCTTAGTCTGAAATGTTTCCCTCTTAATGCATTACTCAGGTTACTTCCCCTGGATCTGTTAATTTGAGTCTTCCTGGCACTGCTCTTCTCTACCAGAGTTTAAAAAAACAAACAAAAACACAAAACCAATCCATATATATATATATAAAATGTATTGCTGAGTACTTGGATCAGTGTCCTGTGCTTTTTGCTCTCTCCCTGTCACTGATGAAGTCAGACGATGGCATGGTCACTTCGGGATGACATGTCGCTCCTGATTTGCTTAGTTCTTAGTTCTGGTTCAGTTGATGTGTGTGTGTCAGCAAACACACACAGAGGTACTTCAGTTTCCTAAACAGGTTAAAGGTAGTGAGCTGTATGATAGATTTTAGGGATATTATTTTATTTGCTTACTTGTTTATTTTTCAAGTTTGCATGGAACTTGCTGCTATATTGGTGTTCCAGAAACCCTCCTTCTCCTCTTCCCCCTGCCATGATTCACTAGCCCTACAGAAGCAGGGCATAGCCTTGTATTAAAAGACATTTGTAACATCTGTGTGCTGAAACTCCCAAGCAAATAGGTTATGTGACCTTGAAACAATTAAATAATTACTTTTATTTTTTTCCCCTTGAAAATACTGTTGCATTAGTTCTGGAACTAATGTAAAATCTGAGCAGAAAACGTAACCTCCTGAAACCTTTGAGAATTAAATCTTTCAAGATTTTTTTAATGCAATCTAACATCCATTTCCATCTAAAGAAGTTTTTATTTTGTTTTTCTCTCCTCCCTGCTAAAAGCAGCAGACTTAAAGGGACTGTCTTTCTGGGTTTCCCAATGACTTCAGTTACTGCAGGTTAAATGTTTCTTGCTACGTTACACTGCTGCATTTTTACAGTAACATCAGCGATAAGGTTTAGAAAACAAGCTAATTAGCATCAGTGTATTCATAGCAGTGTTTTCTCAGCATTGGATTGTACTGTACGTACTATGGACCTTATGCTAGGTTGATAATCAGTGTTAAATATATGGTGATTTAAATGGTTACATTTGAGTTTTAAACATCCGAAATTAAAACCATAGTACCTGAACGTGCACTGGACCTGCTCATTGAGGTAATTGGGGTAGCAGCGGCTGCGGTTTTAGACAAGGTCACGTTTGTCATCCTTAGAGCTCACAAATATTAGCAGGGTAACTAGATCGTGTATTAAATGAAGCAACTCTCTTAAAATGCTTAGCTCTGGATTTGATTTAAATAATGAATTAAAAAAAAGTATGAAACTTATTTGGGTTGAAGTTGTGTTTAGAAATGCCATTCTTCTTGATCCCCACCGTGAGGACAGGTGAGCAGGGAAACAGGGTCCTGGAAGGGCTGGGCAGGCTCCATCCTTGAAGATTTTCAAGACCACCTTGGACAAAGCCTTGAAAAACCTGGTCTGATGTCAGAGCTTGAGCCTGCTCTGAGCCAAAGGTTGGACTACAGATCTCTGGAGGTCCTTCCACAAGTACTGTAGGTAGAGGTGGAAAAGAGCATGCAGAAAAAATAAAAACAAATATGTAATAATATGAAGGATATATTATTCTAATGAAGCCAAAACTTTATAGAGATGTAGCAGACACTTCGAAGAGATTTGAACAGGAGTCGTCCTTTGAAGATGAGTGGATTTAACAAAGAGGCAGGTGGAGCAGAAGGTGGCTATTTGCTTCCTACTGTTTCTGAGACTTAATAATAAAGATTGAGATGGAGTAACCTGCAAGGTGGGTGAGCAGAAACAAATGAATTGCACATTGCTGCAGAAATTTGAAGAATATTGCAATCCTGAGAGAAGGAAACACTGCAGAAGGAATGTTTCATAGAAGACAAAATAAAAGGGAGCAAGGAGGAGAGAAAAACTCAAGACATTTATAGTAGCTCTGTGGCTGAGTGAATGTAACACTTGATGATTGTGGCATCCCTAGTCCTGCCTTAATTTATCAGGTGGATCAGAAAGCCAAAACTGAGAACAAGACTGCAAGAAAATCCTGCTTTAATTTTCGGGGTAGCTGTTGGAATATGTCAAACTGCAGAATACAATCACTTCAAGCTGTGGAAGTAATAATGACTCTTTTGGTGGTGGGTGATGCCATTTGAACCTCCCCTGATGCTTGCAGTATCATTAAGCCCTTTAGTTGAGTGGGTGGGATGGAGATGAGGGGCAAAAATTTCTCCCTGCTTTGCTGTTCCACAGTTCTTTGTGTGGTGAGAGTAGGAAATGTCCTCAAGTTTCATTACATTGTGAGGCTTGTGCTGGGATCTCCTATCTCTGCAGAGCAACTTCCTTGGTGTTCTTGACATACGGGGTTGTGGTTCTCTTGCAGTGCAGTCAAGATACTTATCATCCCAACAAGCTGAGTAAGCAGACTGCAGGCCCTTGGGAAAATTGAAAAACAAAGTTAAATCTCCAATGAGTTTGCAAAACACAGACACATTGGCACGTGGGAAGCAAGTGCTTAAACCACCATCCTTTCTTTGTTGCTGCTGTGAGAGGTGAATCTGTTTTACAAAAGCTTCTGAAAAAGGATTGAAAATGCTTTAGGAGAAGCAGCATGTGCATGTGTGCAATACTGTGCACAGTGCAGAGAGAGGAGGTTTTTCTCTGGAGCAGCTCCTGAGGCTGCATCCAGCTGTAATATTGTCCTGAGTGGGAACAGCACTCGGATTATTGGTCCATCTGCAGCCAAGTGCAGTCCTAGATGGTGCTTCAGGATTTGCAAGCAAAACTTAGTACTTGTGGCCACCGCCAGAGGTCAAGTTAGAGAGAGGTCAAATTACTCATGTTTCAAGATCGGTTTAAAAATAGCACAAGACTGCCATTCCCTCTCTGCTTGCTCCCGCTCTGGAAGCAAGTGACGTCTCATTGGGAATAGCCACTTTACAGCAAGGAAGAAAAAAGACACCACAAAACTTCTGCCAGATCCATAGAGCCAAACTGACTGGACAAACTAGCAGTCACAACATCTCTACGCTGTGCTGTTCACCTCTATCTTTGGGGGCTTGAGTTGCTACTGCTGCCTCCTCCAAAGACACTTGAGATACCTAGACAGCAATTGAGTTAATCAGGTTTTACATCTCTCAGTACATACATCTCCCTGTTTTGACAGTAAGGCCAACTGTTCTGGTTGGAAACAACTGCTGGAGGAGCAGAGTGGGAAGTGTCGGTCAGGAGAAAGTAGAACTAAGTGAAGCACATTTAGCAAGGGAACAGAAGAGCTAATTTTTCAGTAAACAGGTAAATACCAGGTTGTTAATAGAATTGTTTCATGACGTATATGGCCAGGAGAAGTTGGAATAAAGGTGGGTCTGATGCTGTGGCTGTAGATATGTTCAAAGAAACCTCTGGATGTTGGAGCCAACATGAGTTTTGTGTATGCTGGGAACTCCTGTCCCCATAGTTTCTGCATTATTTCTGTTCTTCAAAAGTAGCGCTATTAAAGCACGTGACTGCAAAAATGCCATCTTATATTTTAAAAAAGAAAAATAATTGTGACTCATGAGAGTTAAATATTCTACAAAGTTTTATTATTATGCTAATTTTCAAAGCATGTGCAACTGGAAATTGCCAAGATTATTCAAACATTTTTTAAAAGTTGCAAAGTTGAATTCAAACTTAAATTTGGCCCTGCTCAAATAACCCTTTTCAAAGATGAGCTGTTGTCTGCCATGATTCTGTGTAGGCTTTCTACTGAGCAGCTGGTGATGGTGACTGTAAGAATTTGTTAGCCCTCCAGAAAGGCCAAGAGTAACATGGTATCAGCCAATATGGGCTAAAGGGTTTGCTGGTGCAGGGATGCATGTGACAAAAAAGAGTGACAAACTGTGGATGTGGAAGGCAGTGGTCTGTTACAGTGCTGCTCGCTTGTGGGAAGCCCTTGCTAACGGGTGCGAACTTTGAGAGAAATGGGGAGACCTGTACCCTCTTTGCCCTTGCAGAAAGAGGCAGCGCAACAGGCTCCCGCTCTTCAAAGCATGAGGCTGTGGAAGAGCCTCTGGTCGTGGCTGTAGTTTAGTGCAGCACTGTGAAAACCCTGGGCTTGGAGTCTTGCTTAGGGAGTAAATAAGATCACTGATTGTTACCGGTCAACGACTGCCAGAAATGGTGGTGGTCATGCTCCCTTCCAATGGGGACGGTAGGATGGGCAGCCGGGAAGGGAGTTGGCCAGGGCCTCTGGAATGGGCTGTATAGCTGGGGGGAAACACTGGTTCTTTTGGTCCCCCTCTTCCTCCTAGTACTTAAATTACTTATTAAACTGTGAACCAGTCTAAAGCTTCAATGAGAAGCTTTAGACTGGTGGTTCTCACATGTTGTGAGAGGAGCAAGGAAGGCTGCCTGTGGGAACAGTGGGAGAAGCGAGGCAGGATGGAAGCGGGGAAGGCAAAGGAAAACACGACCTTAAATGTCCCCAGGAGTGCCTCGAGGAGGGTGACATGAGCGAAGGGAGCATTCTGTGTGGGAACTGCAGGGAGGGCAGGCGGGAGGTTTGGGATTGGGATTCAGCTTGGAGAGACGTTCAGACAAACGAATGCCTCGACCTGCGCAGGGCAGGCTGTCGTGGCACTGGCAGTCTGGTTGCTCTGTGTGTGTATATTTGCACGTGTGTGTGTATACGTGCACGTACGTGTGTATGTGCGTGTGCGCGCTGCGTGTATGGCGCGTTCCTGTGCATGGCTTGTGCCTCCAGCTGAGACCATGGGGAGCTGAGCAAAACAGGTCTGCTGCCTTTGCTGTTCCCCACGCTGTATGGTTTGAAGATCCACATGAGCTCAGACTCATGGATGAAGTTTAGCTGGGGTTTGGTCCTACGCTCAGAGAGTAAAGTTGAAAACAATCCACAGAATCATGAAATGGCAGAGGTTGGAAGGGACCTCTAGGGTGATCTTGGAAATTTCTTCCAGGAAAATAAAAAATCACTTGTCACTGTTGCTTTCCATGGTGAAGTGGGTTTTAGTTCAGTATGATTTTGCGTTTTAATCAAGAAACTGAAATGCTTGACCCTGGTATGTGATCTAGTAATGGCCTGTAGGTTGCTCCATAAAGAAATTTTATGGGAAGTGCTAGACTTTGCGTTAATGAAATACAGTAAACTAATCTTCCTTTAGATTATGATTGTTCCTTTAATTTAGCATTTTTCTTATGAAAGTAGCACACTGAAAGAATTACTCTTTAATATGTTAAATCTGAAGGACTGATTGAAGTCAAAACAATTAAAGTTCAGCACCTGTGGAAGAGAATACACCATTCTCACACGGCAAGAGGCTTATTTATACTTTATATAAATCAGTCTCATTTCTGAGTTTAATTAAAGTGCTGTTTTTTAGCACTTTATGAAAAGTATGAAAAAAGGATATCTGAAAGGTTTGCTGCTTCTGCTTATAGATGGATGGCGATAGCTCTACGACAGATGCTTCTCAGTTAGGAATTTCTGGAGATTACCTTGGCAGCAGTCACTACGTGATACAGCCTCATGATGGTAAGAAGCATTAATAAATACTCTTTCACTCTACATCTGTACTTTTTGTACAGTTCTTTCTTGTCTTCTGTAAAGCCAAGAATTTGTGGTGGTCTATGTTCATAATACTGCTCCATGTAGAATGCTTTTCCTATAGTCTGAACATAGGTTTGGGGATTTTTCAATGTTGACATAGAATCCCTGAAAAATAAATAAATAAATACATAAAATTGATGTTCTAGGAAACAATTTTCATTTTGACATGACATTAGTGCTATTTTGTTGGAAAAGAAGTGTTTATAGTAGCATTTATAAATCGAGTCAACAACTACATTCATTTATGTACACAATATGATAAAGATGATATAAAGCACATTCATAAGTACCCTAGTGCTTTATCAGTGTTTTTTTTTTTTTTTTAATGTTAATATTTTGGTCTTTCAGAAGTTCTTAATCTGTCAGTGTAAGATTTCAAGTTGCACTTAATTGTGGCCACTTGTCTGTCACATGCATTTTTTACTAACTTTTCTTTATTTCATTAGACACAGAGGACAGCATGAATGATCATGAAGATACAAATGGCTCAAAAGAGAGTTTTAGAGAACAAGATATTTATCTCCCAATTGCAAATGTGGCAAGGATAATGAAAAATGCCATACCCCAGACAGGAAAGGTAATATCCTTATCTGATAAAGAAAGCGTGTTAATGAGTTTCATTCATTCCTGTGAGTCAATTTGAGCTAGCAGAACAGTACCATTTTCCAAAGGATCTTGATCTATTGGAGAAATTTCATTTATTTTCAAGTAAAAAAGAATCTAAGCAGGAGGTGCTTGAGATCAAGTCCCTTTTCCTTAGGCTTCTGAAAGCATTTAGTAAATTACATAATTATAGTATTCACAACGGTGCTCTCCAGAGGCCTTTCAGGAGTGTTATTTTTGAAGATGTGTTCTCTGAAGTTGTCACAGCAGGTCACAATGGTTGCCACACCAAGTTGTCACAATTTGGTGACAGTCCCATATCAGAAATAATATTTTTTGTGCAATTCTTTGCTGTGAATTAAAATCTTCTGTTGAAATATTGAAAAGTTAAAAGTAATAAAATAAGTATGGTAATTATTAATATTAATAAACAATAAGGAATAAAAATCAATTAATCAATCTCAAGGGAAGGGAGGGATCAGTTTTCTTTTGCCTGAATATTTGCATGTCCAAATACCAAGACGACCTAGGAGCTTGCCCTGCACAATGTAGCCAGTAAGAGCAGATATTAAAGAATTTCTTTTACTTCTTATATTTAAGAACAGACTTGTTATTGACCTGATAACTGTATAAGCATTTGAACATTACAGCTGTTTTGCTTAAACCCATGCAGGGCTGTTGCTAAGATCAAAATGTGCAATATTCAGATGCTACTTGCTGTTTCTCTGTTGTGTTCCAGGACTACTTCTTGCCTCAGTAAATTTTCTTCTGGCTAAAGCTGGTGTTTTTTTATAGGTCCCTTTAAATAGAAGCAAGAGATAACTTACTTGCATCTGCTTGTACTTCAATACTGTTCAGGGTTTCTGAGTGTTACATTTATATCTTTGCTGCAAAAATCTCTCCGCTAGTCCATATTGTCATAAATTCTTAGCAATTAAGATGAGATTTTTCTCAAGAATTTAACATATGGGATGCCAAGCAATCTCAAAAAATCAGGGACGTTTTTTGTGAAAAACTGCAAGGGAAACTGTTGGCTGATGAGTACTTCTGAAATTTTGGCTTTGTTTCTGAAAATATCAAAGGAACTAGTGAAGATACTGTTTCTGCCTTTTTTAAGTATAAATTTGTTGTTCTCATTTTAAGACTTAGAATCTTAATCATTTTAATCCTTCATTTGGCTCCTGTTAACTCTCCAAATAACTGTGAGCAACTCTTGCTGTTATTTTAAGTCGAGTAAATTACTTTCGTCCAACTGAAAGCTGTAATCAAATTTACTTATTTCATTCTTGCCTGCAGTATGTGTTTATTCATTTGAATTCTCATTTAGGAAATTTATACCAGTGTATTAAAGAGTTAGAGAAGCTTGCTGCTGGCCATATGTTTTAGTCCCTGAAATCCAGTCAGGTTAAAAACGTGTGCCCTTGCCCAGTCTGGGGAATGTGCTGCAGCTGATTGCATTAAAAGGCACATGAGGGTGGGCTGTGGCCCTGCTATGAGCAGGGTTAAAGGGAAGAGGTAGATAAGCAGATCCAAGTCCAGTCCTGTGCTGCATGTGTCTGTACCAGCTTGTGCACATTGCAGTTACAAGTTCGGGCTAAAGCAGTAAAACTTAAGAGCACGAAATGGTAAAACTGCTGAAGGAGCATTGGTGCTGTGCTTATATAGAGCAGTGGTGACCTCTGGCAAGTGGTTTCTTCACATATAGCTTTTATCTGAATGAGTAGTGTTAGTGGGTTTGAGATATTCTCTGGCTCTTCTCCGGTGTGTTCTGGGGGGCTGAAGGTGGGGGATCTGTGAACGTCCATGCTGGGTACCTGAAGGTGGCGTGTCAGCAATCTTCAGATGCAGTAGAACTTAAGGACCAGGAGAGAAGAGGATGTGCAACTACCACTAAATGCCAGTAGTTCTTAGCTGACCTGTACTGCAGGTGAATTCTCTGAGAGTTGATCTCTCTGCTCCTGAAGATGATCTTCATTTATCTTTTGGTGATGCTTTTTCCGTATCAGATTGCTAAGGATGCCAAGGAGTGTGTACAAGAGTGTGTGAGTGAGTTCATCAGCTTTATAACGTCAGAAGCAAGTGAGAGGTGTCACCAAGAGAAAAGGAAGACCATCAACGGAGAGGATATTCTGTTTGCCATGTCAACCTTGGGATTCGATAGCTATGTGGAGCCTTTGAAGCTCTACCTCCAGAAATTCAGAGAGGTTGGTAAAGTGCTTTTACTTCTTGATTTAATCACACTGTTTTTATTGCTAGCTGCCTGTCACTGTAATTGAGTACCAGCTAACTTGCACAGTATCTCCCAACTCTTGTCAGAGACTGATGTAATTTTTAAAAGCCTTCCAGAGGCTATGAAGAAGAAAAAGGAATAAATAAGCATGTTGATTAGACTCACTGTTTCAATGCAGTTAAAGCTTTCCCCTGAATAACTTTTCTAATATGTTGCTTGTGGCAAATTGTGCCATTCTTTAAAGGTGCTTATTAAGAATGCTTAATTGAAGCTTTGGGTACAATTAATAAAACTGTACTGACCTGCATCCTCTGAGGATCTGCCTAATGCCTTCTGTTGTGCTGAGCTTCAGATCTGCAAAAGGAAAAACTTTCCCATGTGAACCATCATTCAGACATAAAAAGCTGTCTGCTGCAGTGGTTGGTTAATCTGGGGTTTAGGCTGTTGCTTTGCTTTTGATATTCTGCACAAGGTAGGTATGTGATACAAGCTGTTGTCTTTACTTCTGCTCTATCAGAAAGTGACTTACAGGGATGTAAACTTTTTGAAATAGGTCTTGCTTCTGTTTGGGGATTTTTGATCTTTTTTTTTTTTTTTTTTCTCTCCTGCTGTCTGTAGACCAAAGAGAGTTATCTGTTCTTTCCTCTTTCCCTGGGTGTTCAGTTACCTCAGAATATCACGTTTGACCGAGGAAATCCAAGGCATTTCTTTCCAGTGACCTGCCTTCCTCATGACTGCAAATGGAGAAGTTGTTTAGGGTTAATACAATCCTGTGAAAAGAACCCCAAACAAATGCCATGTTTTTAATGTGCCAGACTGGCCACACGGTTTTATCGGCATGAGTGAAGCTGAGATTTCTAAATTGGCACTGCTGTAGAAAGAGGTGTTCTTTGCCCTGTCTTTGTTCTGAAAAAAGATCATTTTTGGTTCGTGGGGTCAGGCTCAGTGGTACTGATTTGCTTGATAGCAGGTGAACCTTCTTTCTCCAGAGGTCGTTGGCAGTGATGGAGCACTAGAGGGAGCTGAACTGAATGAAAGGGGATGCAGGCCAAGGAGCTGGGGTCACTGCAGTGCACGTTCCTTTTTGCCACTTCTGTCTGGCAGTTGTATGTGTGATTTAATTAAAACTACAATTGCTGCCTAACCTGTGACAGTACCTCCGTGGAAAGGCTAAAGTTGAGTGTGTTTTACTCTCATTCTGAAATGTAAGTTTTCTTGCATATGTGCATGTTGTGGTAGCAGAGTAGTGGCACTGGGTTTTAATATTTGAGTTGGGTGTTTTTGCCCATCCCTTCCCAACCTCCATTTCAACGAGCCCTGTCAACAGGGTGCTGTGTGTAGTGCAACTCTTCTGTAACTGTTTAGCCTCAGACGATTGCAGAGGACACTCTTCATAGCTATAATGTTTTCTTAGGTGTTCTTACTTAAAAGCAAAGATCATAAAGCTTCATAGCTATAAAACTGCTGGGGTGACGGGAGGCCTTCGTGCTCTCTGCTGATATTCCGGGCTGCAGTGGTTGCTGGTGGGGAGAGAAATCCAATATCTTGGATTTAAATGTCAGCTCTTATTTGTATGATGATGGCACTTGCACATGGTTCATAAGCAAATGTTGCACATTATCAGGTGTTCTGAGAGCCTCTAATTTCTTCTAAATGCTCTGACTGTCCCTGCAGGGACACATCCTTAAAAGTTACAGGTTTGGTTTTGTTGGGGTTTTGTTCCTTTTTTTTTTAATAGGTCTTTGATTTAAAACTCCTACAAGTTCAGCTCTTCTACAAGTTCAGAACATTCATTAGTAGTTTCCCAAAACAATTTCAAGTGACTATATTCTTATAGAGATGCTCTTCTTCTTTTATTTTTTCCAGGCAATGAAAGGAGAAAAGGGAATTGGGGGAACAGTTACAACTGGAGATGGCCTAAGTGAGGAGCTCACAGAAGAAGCGTTTAGTAAGTAATGCTTTTCAAATGACTTTGTTAGTATGGCTCTCCTAGAAATAGCACTTCCTCTAGACATCAGATTTGGTATCTGAGGAGCAAATCTCAGACTGGCCATCTGGGTGACACACATGATCCAATGAGACTTTTCTTTGAGGCGCTCAGATGATAGTCTGTGCTCTGATTAAACCCTCCAGAAGTCAGGACCAAATGAACTAGCATCGTGAGAAATGCTGATGTTGGTAGAGCGATAGACTCTAGTAATAGTTAATGTTACATGAGGAGACTTTTACATGTACAGATTGGTGCTAGTAGTTTTTCTCTAGACTTAGACGCAGACTAATGAAGGGTGGAAATTTTATTATACTACTTTTAGTGACTCCATTGTTCCTGCAAGATTGTCAGGGAAAAATGTCAAATAAAAACGTGATGATTTGAAAATTGAAGGATGGTAGAGATTTTGGGTTGTTTTTGTTTGTTTGTTTTGGGGGGTTGGTTTTTTGTGTTGCTTGTTCTTTTTAAACTGTGAAATAAGGCCTGATTTTTGCAGGGTCTTTAGTATAGCTTTGATTTGGTTGGTGCTGAATTCTTAAAAAAATAAACAGGCAAAGACTGTGTGTAAGTGCTAAGGACTAGTAATTTTGAAGCTGGTAGAAGAATTAGGAGATGTAGCTATTGTCATGCCAATCAATTAGTTGATTAAGTGCCTGTTAAGTGCCTGAAGGTCTCTTCCCAGTCAGGTTCTTTTTCTGGTATCTGGGGCCTCGGGGCCTCAGTTCATTCTGTGAAACGAGCCTTAACTTGCTATGCTTTCAAAAGAGCAAGTCTATGAGAGAGCATTAAGACCTGGCGGACACAGACATCGCAGGAGCAGAAGGGAAGGCAAAAGGGGGAATTTGCTGTGAAACAGCTGATCCCGAGGTGTGCAGCAGGGGTTTCTCTGCTTGCAGGCACTCGTACAGCCTTCGAGCTCCCCGTCCTGCCGCAGCCACCTCGCGGAGCTGCTTTCAGGCTGCGCCGCACATGGGGCACTCGCTTCTAAGGGCAGTCACAGCTTTAGAGCTGCCAGAACAGCAGCTTAATTTACAACTGAAGAGTCTTGCTGCTTTGCTGCCAAGCAGCAATTGTAACAAACGTACTCTAAATGCCACAGAGCTCCATATACGTGTGACTGTAAGGATTTATCTAAAATATCACTCCAGCAATTTGTCTCTGAAGTGTCAGGGGTGCTTTTTACTCCATTTATGACCTCTTCTTTTCCATATGCAATTCTGAGCTCTTGCTCTTGCTGGAGGTTGCGCTGTGTTCACGCAGGCTCATGTCTGTACCTTTGCCTCCTTGGCAGTACCCTCGCCTCCAGCAATTCTGCTTTATTTTTTTTTCTTAAGTTTTAATGGGAATAAGCTCGTGCATGGAACATCTAGTAACAAATGTCACCGTAGCAGTTTGGTCTGTAGCTGTCATGAGGGGAACTGTTTCCTCCCTGTTGGGTGGATGTGGACCAGATGTTATTCGTGGTGTGAAACACCTCAAACAAAGCTCCTTCCATCTTGCACTTCTTGTCTAACTTTCTTAAAATGTTCCTCCTTTTCAGCTAACCAGTTGCCAGCAGGCTTAATAACTACAGATGGCCAACAGCAAAACGTTATGGTTTATACAACGTCTTACCAACAGGTACTGTACCCTATCACCCACTCTCCCTTTCGCTACTAAAATGCAAACCATATTTCAGCAGCCCTACTTAGCAGGTAGGAGTATTAATCGTGTTTCGTTCTCGGGCTGTTGAGCCATTCAAATACAGTGGTATCTTAAGGCTGCCAACAGTGGTGCAGCTTCGTAAAGGTTGACCTGACTGTAAGCTCGCCTGTTCTTTCCCTAGATATCTGGTGTTCAGCAAATTCAGTTCTCGTGATCTGAGGAGAACTTTGGATCTGGACATGGGAGACGCAAAAGCTGTGCAACTCTAACGAAGAGACAGTTTTAATGACTGGTGAAGAGATTTATCTCTTTGTATATTAAATAGCTGTAATGTAGCTACCTGAAGCTTGACTAATTGAGGTGTGAATTCTGACTCAAATCTTTTTCATGAATGATTTTAAAAAAAATTGGATTTTAAAGGTATTAAAGTATTTTTGTTTTGTACAAGAGTTTGTTGCTCTGTATAACTCCTGTATGCATTGTATATTGCAATTTATTACTGTCAGAGATTTGTAGACAGTTTCTTATTTTCATATTGAATCATGTTACTTTTGTATTTCAGGTAAACAGCTGGGTTAATTCATGTTTACCCTTTGAATAAAATTGCGAGGGTAAAGTTCATTTTTGAATGCAAGTTGCCTTTATTATAAAGATTGAGTTGGTCTTGGTTATGTAACTTGTCTTGCATGGCAACCTCAACGAACTCTACATGTCAACATATTTATTGAAATTTCGAAAGGGACTTTTTCTCATGAAACTAGCAGCTCAAGAGAATTGCTACCACTGTTTTTTATGTAACTTTAGAATTAAAAAAATAATCTAGAAACAAACAATTGCTCTACTACATCTTGAAATTTAGAGCTCTTTCAGCAGTGTCAATATAAAGCACTGTATGATGCAGGTCTTCATTTCACTTTTTGTTTTCCCCACTCTCATTAACTCTCCTTAGACTGATTTTGTTATATTTAAGGTAGTCTTTACGCTACCGAAATGACTCTTCCTTTTTATGTATGTTTTTTAGAATCCCAGTCTTCGAATTCAACTGTAGTGAGGGGTGGGCGGGATTTTATAGTTCTTGTGGTAAAAGACCTCATTTTAACTTTTTACTGAAATGTTTAGGGTTTCTTGTGAGATGATGGGAACTACAACGTGTTAGCGACTTCCTTTGTACAGACTGCCTGTGTGAGTGACTGAAACTTGAACGAGTGACACAAATCTAAAATGAAAGACTCGGACTTCTAGTTTGCTGTCTCTTTCATGGTTTTGCAATAAACTATACCTAGATAACGTAGTCCTGTATATTTAGTGAGCTGCTCTTAGTAATCTTGCCATTTCTTTAATGTTTGGGTGATAATTTTGCTAGATAGCGTCTTAGCCTCTGAAGAATAGGGGTGGTGTTTTTAGTAATATACCTTATTTGGACTGAATTTGGGACCTTTTGGTATTTATACAGTTTGCAGTGGGCTGAAATGTGATCTAACAATTACCTTTCCACATGCCTGTCATTAACTTGAACAAAAAGACCCACCTTGGGCCTGTTGCGCTGTAATTTCTTGCTGGTTTTTGTTTGTCATTTTTTTTACCAAATAACAGTTTAAACCCCAATAGTGGAAAACCAGCTCAGACCAGGCCCTCCGAAGCACCTGAGCTGGCAGGTCTCTGCTGCACCCCCCCCATCATGCAGCCGTAACCCACGTTGCTGCCGCGCGTACGTCCTGCCGGAGAGCCTCGGCGGGAGCCCCAGCCTCTTCCGCAGCCGTCTGTCCTTCTTCAGCAGCCCTCACTAAACCAAGGGAGTTTTTCACTGAATGCACAGCTGAGTAACAGCACCCCTGCAAGGGCCCTCTGTGCATGCCCCCTCTTGCAGGGGGAGAGCTGCGATGGCAGCCAAGGAGCTGCTAGAGCTTTAGCAGTCGCATGTGCACCGAGGAGGTGACATTGCCCACCGCGTTTGCCCGATGCCAGCTGAATTTTTCAGGCTGCCTTTGCCTCTGTGGGTTGAGAAGTTGGGAAGTTGGGAAACTTTTTTCCTTGAGTTTGTGATATGCGCAAGAGCAAAGGAGCTGATGCTGCTGATGTTGGTTTGGTTGGGCTTTTTTTCTTTTATTATTTCCTCTCTCCAGAGACAAAACTGCACCAAACTTGCCTGTGAGGCAAACTTGCCTGAGGGCACTGGGGCGGCTGTGCAAGGCCACCCTTCCTTTCTGATCTCACTGTTAAACTGGGCGTCCAGGGCAGTTTGCAGCGTAGAAACGGTGGTTGTGCTGATAAAAACCAAATGTGGTTCTGTTTATGGAAAGGATGAAGGAAATGCTCAGTCATGGTGGTTAGCTCAACCCCTGTGGGTTCACTTTTTTGCTTTAAAAAGTGGTATGTATTCTGGTTGTTCTTAATAGTTAGGCTTTACAAGTAGTTTACCTTGAAAATGTGAATGACCATTCCTGCTGTGTCCCTTCTGCTTCCAGAAAACTGCACTCTCTGGTTTCCTGAACATTTTAGTTGAACTAACATCACCCTGAGCAGAGCTTGAGCACAAGGTGTAGGTGGCAAGTCCAATCCAATTAACAACTGTGCTCAAAGATCATCGGTGCCATGCAAAGAACATGCTCCTTGGCTGTGCACAAACATTTTAATCCCTTAAATTAATGAGTTTGTCTTAATCTTTCCAATATTTTATTTTCCTACTATAGAGCGTTGAGAGGTGGTCAGTGTTCCAACCTTGCTGCTCCACATGGAGCAGCGGGAGAAAGGCAGCGTGTTCATAAATCCCTGCGCTCCCTGGGCACGGCTCTTTCCGATTTCATTTGGTACTAAATAAAGTCCAGGAAAGGAAGCTCTTCACTTTGAATTCAAGTTTGCTGGGAGCGGGGGAGGGAAGGTGAGGGATCCGTCTGGAAGGCTAATCGTGCTATGGGGAGACCCTCTCCCACAGCCTCTGCTACTGCAGCCTCTTGGATCAACTACAGCAACCTCAAAAGGCACAACCAGGACTGGGAGGAGATGTCAAGTCTCACTCTAGCCACGCTTCCAAACGCCGTTCCCAGGCTCGTGAGCATTTTCGCCCAAGACTGGACAGCTATTTTGTACTTTATAGGATAACTTGTCCTGAGGCTCTTCTGATGACAGAATGTTTGGTCCTATCGTTCTTATGTGAAAGTGTAGAATTACAGCTATTTTTCAAGTCAATAGTGAGGTTAGAGATAATAATTTAAAGCCAGAAGGCCAGCTTGGATGTCATCTATGCACTCAAAGTTTCCAGAGGTGTTTCTGCAGCATGTGAAAAATACAAGTTTCTCGATGTTCTAGCAACAAACCTGAGAGAGATGCCAGACTCTGAATCATCAAAGGGCTGCACAGTCATCATGAGGTCTTTATGTAAGCTGAATTGACCAAAACCCAGATATTTCAGGCTTAAATTTCAAACTCGAGCATTGAAAGAGTATCTTCAGAAAGATCCCATAAATCACCAAAGAAACATCATTTCCAATACACTTTAGCGTCTTATTTTCGGCCAAGCAGTCATTCAAGGGACACGCAGAGCGACCTGATGAGGCCTGTCCCTAAATAGCCCCCCATGGGGTGCAGCGCGACGCAGCGCAGGGACGCCTCAGCTCTCACCATCCTCTGTGAGACCAAGAGTGTTGACACAGGAAGGGAAATGGTCTAGAAATGGGAATGGCCCGGAATGGCCTAGGGAATGGCCCAGAAATGGTCTAGAATTAGAAAGAATTAGAATTGGAATTCACAGGTGCTGACCCAGATCTATTGTACTTGGATAAAGCCAGTTGCTTTGCAATGAAATAAATTATCCTGTGGTGCTCTCTCCTCTACCCGCCCACCGCATTCCTGAAATAAATCCCACGCCATCCCTCTGAAGTAGAAATTATTAACAAAAAATGGGGGGAAAAAAAAAACCCTCACAGAATGAAGATGGATAGTTTTGTGCAAAGTCTCTAACAAGTCAACAGCAGATAGACAATCAGGAGCCATGTTTCCTCTGTTTTTTATTTAGTTATAGTCCATCTGCTGGAATTTTCCATGCTATTCCATTCCCTACCAAGCAACATCAGTTTTGCAGGCACTCATTTGCTTACCACAAAATTCACTTTAACTACAAAAATGCAAGTAAATCTGTTTTAAGAGTCTGCTCTCCACACAGGCAAAGCCAAGTTAAAATTATAAAAACTGCCGTTAAAAATATTTGGGATGTTTCATAGCTCTGCTCAAAGTTATGGGCTACTGCTTGCACATAATCAATTTTTATTAAAGTAGAATTATCAATATAGCATGTAAGAGAAGTGGTTACCCTCAAAGGCAGTTAGAACTGCTGGGAAAAAAATCATTTGAATGGAAGGAGTAATTACAAGAAGATGCAACTAAAGCCAAGGAGCTGGTGGCCTCGGATCCCCGAAGATGGCGTGTACTCAGTGTGCCTATTTTAAGGATCGCTTGGAAATAATTACAAAGCGATCGCTTTCATGTGTGCATCACAGCATTTCTGTAGCATTATCAGATACAGGAATAACTCACAACACTGCTTATCATTTGGGAAGCACCAAGGCGCTGCTTCTCTTCCCTTTGAAGATAACATGCTTGAGCCTCGATTCTCATTCTACGGAGCTGCGCGCCACCAACTTCACAAACACGGCAAGTATTAAAAGCAGATGTTTGCGAGAGGCAAAAACCTCAAAAAAACGACGTCAGCAAACCCAAACCAGCCCCCATCTGCTTGATCTTGGGCTTTTTCCTATTAACAGGGCTCCAGCGTTTCACCAGGCCCGCGGAGCCCTGCAGCCTCCCGAGGGCCTTCGGGTCCCGAGGGAGAAGGAGCCGCTTTCCAGCCGTCTGTGGTGGCCGGGGGAGCCGCAGGCTGGCAGCGAGCACGGCCATGGGGGCACCTTCCTCGCGGGGCACAGAAGACAAGTCTCCCGTTACCCCTTCTGTTTTTCTCCACCCGGCAACTCCCACTACCGTCAGTGGGCACCGAACTATGAGCTTTTTGCTTGCCTGGGAGCCGGGGGCACCCGCAGAGACTACGAGCACCAGGGTGCCCCATGGCCCCAGCAGGCCTCAGCCCCAGGGCAGGAAGCTCTGGCGCAGGCCCACCCTCCCGCAGCTCCCGCCTTCTCCGACAGGATCCTCCTGCACTTCACCCCAGATCCATGGAAAATGCATGGAAAATTGTTCCCAGAATGATTCATGCAGCACATTCCAATCTGCCTTAAGAAACCTGTTCTGAGGATCTTATTAACAGAAAGGAAATGACACAGGGAATTCATCACCAGTTCAGTTTTTTTCCCCCCATTTATTTTTAGCTAAAGGGAAGACCCCAGAAACGTGGAAAGGAGGCAACGGTTATTCTGTTGGAACAGGTGGGGACACAAGGAGTGACGGGGTGAGGAGAGGGCAGCTCTTGGCCCGTGCTGATGTGCAGCTCCTCAAGAAGGGCTAGAGAGGGTGTTGGGGGCCTGTCAGCTCCCTTGTTCCTTTCCCCTCCTGCTTCAGAGCAGTTATGGCCCCAGGGGCTCCCTATAAACAGCCATTTGTCCCAATGCACTGAAGGGGGCAGAGAAAAGGAGGCGCCCCGTGACTAAAGAACAGGGGAGAAAAAAATACTCGGCGTTACGGTGCTTAACATTAAAATACCCACTTCCCCAGACAAGGGTATGTTCCGTCTCTTCTCCTTCGTGTCCCCCTCGCTGGAGGAGGTGCAGGTTTGCGCGCGGCGCTCTGACAAAGCGGACACACAGCGGGGTGCTCACAGCGCACGTGACAGAACAGCCACTTTATTACAAAGAACAAACAACGCTCCCAAATAAGACTGCTTTTGTACAAAGTGTCAGTCGCCTGATATAGGCCATTAAAGAAACAGGTCCTAAGACTAGTAAGTTCACGTCAACTTCGCTATCCTGGAAATATCAGATAACAACAGTAATATCTATTATAGTTTCAGGGGTTATGGCATGATCATCATGTGCTCTATTCCAAACTACATTCAAAAGATATTGCTCTAAGTACTTTGAAAACACCAAGTGTAGGTTATTGTCCACTTTATTTCCACTTTCACGAGAACATCCTTAAGATGAAGCGGTACCGACGCGTGCCGGTGCTAGCATGACTGCTCTATGCTTACAACGTCTGTAACAGCTTCAGTAAACCTAGACACTTCCACAATATGGAGAGGGTAAGCGGAGACATGTCAGTTTATGTCCTTTAATGACACAGGAAATAAATGGAGAACACAGATTCTCGGAGACCTGGTGTCAACAGCCTTCCAAACAAATTTAAAAAAAAAAACCTGAACACGCAGTATTTGTCTGATACCTAGTTGACAGGTGGAGTGAGGTGGAACAGACATGGTATCAATACGGTTCTACAAACAGAGCACAATGTGCATTTTACAGCGCGCACCACCATCTCATCGCAAAGTAAACCTGTGAGAAACTGAAGCTCTACAGCTGTTCGCTGTCCAACGTCACCCACCTTGGGCAGAGGGAAGAGAAAGCGGCACCACGGGTAAGGTCGGCCGGAGAACGCAGGCTTACAAGGAAACGAGACTTGCATTAAAATGCCAGTTTTACCCTTTGGTACTTGTGACATCCCCTTCGCAAAACGAGTTGTGCAAAGCATGTGAACCCAAGTGCAAAATAACTCCACCCAGATATACCCAACAGGTTTTATTCTTAAATAACAGCTCTACAGTCACAGCTATCAACCAAAAAAAAAAAAAAAAATCAAAGCCACAAGTGTTTTCTTTAAAAGGCTTCTGTCGCAGTACTAATCAAAAAAAAAAAAAAGTTATATTTTTCTAGTTACAGCTCATGTGCATGGTATTTTAGTTATCAGACATTATTGGTAGCAAGATCATACCTGATGAAATGGACCATTCAAAACACAAATATATTAAAGCCAGTTTAACTTCAGGAAAAGTTCTGTACATTCATATTACAAACACTGTTCCGAGCGAATCCGTGATATCTGTCCTTGTCACAAACATCAGATTTTTCTCAGGAGCAAAACACTACGTGTGACTCCCGTAAGAGTCATGGTGAGTTATGGTCCCCAGCACTCTCCAAGAGCTATTGCAGAGCACGAGGCGCTGCACTAATTAAGGCTGTATCAGCAACTCCGTTACCCACCTGGCTTCCAGGGCAACTACAACTTTGCTATAATAAATCTGCTCTGGGACACACGAGCTGTCAAATCTCCTCTAATATCCGAGTGATACTCTTCCCACTAAAACAGGCACGTCAATTCTTTCCATTTATTTACAAGTATTCTTAAGACAAATTTAACTGGCAGAGGCAAGTAATTTTACCTTGACTTATAGTCTTTTGGCATTCAGGGTAAAATTAAAGTGCAAAGTATAAACTTCATTGCACGTTATAGTAATTTAGATTTTATGTTAAAATAAATCCTATTTAGGTGCCTCTATCTATTCACCTTGTCCAACTTCAGCCATTTCCCTCTACACTTTGGTAAACATGTGGCTATATATAGATAAATAGAATTAAAAATGTTTACCTTTATTTCACTACTGTGAACAATTTTTTCTTTTAGCACAGGAACAGATCCACCTATTCCTACCAGTAATGCTTTTTGAATTTATCAGCTAGCTAGTTAATGTAAAATGATGCATAGTAAAAGGGAGATACTGAACTTGATTGGTAGAATACACCAGTAAAGCAAACAAGCACTTAAGAAGATTAATTGGAATAAATATGTCGAAAGTTGCCATATAATATGTGCAAAAATTGCTTACCAAGTATTTTAAACTTTGGTTAAAACTTTCAGATTGAAGTTTTACAGAAACATTATGGAAGCAACACAAGTGATTACAAACACAGGAATGAGGTAAGTTATTATTAGTGCAAAAAGCGAGCATATGCTAAAAGCAAAGCATATGAATTGAAAAAAAAAAAAAAAGAAAAAAGAAAAAAAAAGAATGAATCCTATGGAAGTTCTAATACAAGACCTAAAAGGTCTCTTGTAAACGTTGGTATTTACATGTTTTAGATTTGTACAGCTACAAAAGGATAATCCTAAATATTAGTAGTGCATTTACAATGTCCTTTTTTTTTTTAATAAGAGAAATGACTAAGTTTATCTTTTTTGTTTTAAATCTTCAGGGAATATCTTTCAAGATTAAGATATTTGTTACAAATAGTAGAAAAATCACTTCTTTACAAAAAGTATATATTAAAATATTTATACATTTTAAGTTACTATATAATAACTGGAAATTTTTGCCTTGTACTCAGACACCACAGTACAGCACGTGGTGTAAAATGTGGAAATCAGTCAGAACTTGCTCATATACCAAATCTTTATGGATTATCTGTGCAAGATCTGCAACAATCATTGGGACTCTACACAAATACTGCTGTATATGTCTTTTTTTTCCTTCTTTTTTTTTCCCCTCCAAATTTGAGGGCAGGAAATTTCAACTAAGACTATCAGAAAGGGCTACTGGATAGGGTATGGGCCTCCACCCCACTTTAATATAATTAATTCTCTATTATACGGTAGTTATACCTGAGCAAGGCCATATAACGCTGATGTTTCAAACGTAAAAAAAGGTTATATAATTTTTAAAGATAAAAAACAATGCAAAAATAAAATATTTGTAGCATTTACAAATAGTACAAGAGTTACATTAAACACTACATTCAAAACTCGAAACTTATGTTGCTGTTTCTACTTGGAGCTTGATGTTTTCATATCTGCAAAGAGAAGAAAACATTGGTAAACTTTTCATATTTCATCTTACCTACACTGTCAAACAGCTTACAGCAGCAAATACTATTCTGGAATTCCAGGATATGGATCATTGTTGAAACCCTTGCCACCTAAACGGCCTAAGAGAGTGCTATATGGAACACGAGGAAAGAGAGAACTTGCACAAGGCCCGCGCAAGGCAGAGCCACTGCATGATACAGGGACAGGAAGGAGTGGTAAGGCCTCTCCTGGCTGGGACCTGGATTTAGCCAGCTGGTCAGACCACGTCCTTAAGCAGATCATCGCATCACCAAGTCAAGAAGATCCCAGTTGCAGCATCCCAGGTGGACAATAATCCCTCTCCTTCCCTGGGCTCCGGTATTTATACAGCTGCACCATAGGCCCCAGCAAGGAGCCGATCAGGCTGTGCATTAATCTTTATTTTCGGCCCACCCGTAGCCAATTCATTATGAAGCTGAATGGAAGAAGCTTCTCCTGGCTGTAACACAGACTTCAAAAAAGTCTATGCTGGGCACAAAAAAACCCTTTACCTTGAAGCCATCGGACTTGTGTGGCCGGTCCATATCCTCTCTCGTTCTTGGCAGAAATTCTGAACACTATTGCAGGCCGGGACGTATAATCAACATGCGCATTTGAGAGCTGAGTAGCAGTCACTATGCAAGATGTTTTAAGACCACAGTAAATTCTCATAAACACAAGCTGATTTGGATTTTCCTGTAACTGTGTGGAACGGATTGCTAAATAAGCAGAATATTCTAAAATATTCCCAGATGGTGAAGCGGGAGGCTCCCAAGAAAGATGAATACAGTCTACGCTCTGGGAAAAGAAAAAGAAAGCAAGAAAACACATGATCCTATTCAGATAACCAAGTATCCACGCACCCCAAACCAACCAAACACATGCTTGTACTCCAAAGAACACATGAAAATTCAAATCTATTCTTCCTTTCTTTATGCTAGAAGTGAGTGTTTAGGCTTCCTTCCAGTACAAATGCAGAGCTAAAGCTGCCAAAGATCATTTGGGAAAATTAGAACACCCATTTTCTTGGCTATTCAAGATGAAAAATAAAATAAAATGATATATACACATTTTTACTTCTGCAAATACAGCACATCTTGAAGGTAGCAAGCTTCAGTACTGTAAAATACAGTACATCATGAAGATGAAACCCCAAACAAGAAAATTCACCTATCAAAACATGTAACAAGTTACAAAAACCAGAAAACAATTGAGCCCCCTCAGTAAAAGCCTCTTGATTTTAAAGCTCACAGATAGAACTTGGTGGGGTAACAGTTTAAAAAAAGAGACATCAATTTAAAAAATGAGCAATTTAAGGATAGAAATGCATCCTAGCATGCCAGTTCAATCATTCTTCCAACAGCCATATAATTTTACCTCTTGTTTTATGTGAAAAGAAAATTAGAGGTCAAAACATTATGATTCTTTGGAGGTAACAATATGTCTTTTGGACTTTTTTTAAAAACAGTGTAAAGACTTATAAAATTAAGGGTAAAGTAAGAAAAAAATATAGGATGATTGATAAAGATGTGTATCTGGAAATACAATTATTAGGATCTAAACTAATTCTTTATACTAACATTTTTAAAGAATACTTCATTGAGCAGAAGCCACCAGCGACACTAATTAATATGATAACTTTCATTTAAAAAACAAACAACAAGAACAGAAAATACAAACTAAGCTCAACAGCAACAGAAAATACAAGTTCCTCGATTCAGTTTGTAAGCAGAATATTATTCAGCAGAACTAGAAATACCTCTATTTCTCACCTTGCTGATTTTGACAGTTGAAGGAGCTCCAGGAAAACCAGGAATGCAGGTCTTGAATTCACTGACTTTACTGAAGGGGCCAACGCCACAACCATTAATTGCAGCAACTCTGAACCTGTACACTGTGCCTGGGAAGAGATCCTGTTTCTTAAGTAATCTACAGTCTGGAACATCTGCATTTTCCTTCTGAAAATAAAAGCAAAATTTGTATTAAGCCTTAAAGTATTTCAAACACTTCATCTAAAATGTATACACAAGTTGAGAATTGATTTATCTCACTTTATTCACTATTTAAATTCTGTACTTAATTCTGAATTCATAGAAAGGATATGACTGAAGGCTGACCTACTTAAAAATAACTTACCTAGGTAATATTATGAGACTAAGTCTCTAATAAAAAAAAAAAAGGAAAAAGAAAAACAACAACAACAACAACAAAAAAAACAAACCCCAAAGATAATATACTAAGCTCTTTAAGATATGGAATATTTATAATAAAGTGTTTTTGGAAAAAAAAAAAAAAAAAAAAAAGTGTTCCATTTATTTGTTACTGTCTCAAAAAAAGCTCTTCGTTTGATGGTTGATCTATTCTACAAAAACATTCTAGAAAGTCTACAGGTTTTCGATGCCACAGGCCAGTGTAATTGGTATTTACAGAAGTATACAGAGAATGCCAAGAGCACTCCCAAAATCTGAAGTTGCCTGTTAATATGTACATACATACAGACCAAAAACAGTTAAAATCCATCCACAAGTTTCATTTTCTCTAATGTGCCATATCTGCAAGTACTAACTCTAAGCATAGGACACAAAAGCTGTTCCTAAAGAGCACAGCTCTAGAAGGCAGCGGAGACCACTTCAGTGAAATGAAAGCACACTGAACCGTTTGGTGATGGGTAGGTTACATACAACTGTCTGTGGTCACATACACGTATTTGACACGAGGGATTTTGGTTCTGAAATCACCTCGAGTGTCTATTTAACCAAAGTAGCCTCTTGGCTGTAGCTGTTTCTGCTCATTTAAGTGAATGAACTCATCAGCTTTGCTTCTTTGGGAGGGTGTAGAGAGAACGGGGCCAAACTCTTCTCAGCAATAGGACAAGAGGCAACAGGCAAAAAGGGAAACACGGGAAGTTCTGCCTGAACTTGAGGGAAAACATCTTTACTGTGAGGGTTACTAAGCACACGAACAGGCTGCCTTGAAAGATTGTGGAGTCCCTATCCTTGGAGATATTCAAAGCTGTTTAGACAACTGGGCGGTCAAAAACCTC
>VWPW01004698.1:288223-339498 GCA_013389825.1 Crypturellus undulatus | reverse complement strand
AACATGAATGATACCAGCCAAGCTCTGCTCGGCTCCCCAGTTGTGCAAAGCTCAGTATGAAACCAGACATTGGGAGTCCTGGGTCAAGAACGCTGGAGATGGGGCAGTCCATCACAGCACCCGCCCAAGAGGACATGGTGAAAAAGGCTTTCTACAGGCTACAACAAAGGTCTCCTGCTTTCAAGCCCTCATCATTATGAAGGATTTCAATAAGAAGGTAACTGCATATTTACTATTTCATATTTTTGTATTGCTGTAGAGAAACTGCACAATGATTTTTGAGCAACTGTGCATAAAACTCAGAGATGGGGCAGCGGTAAATAACTGAGGGAAAGGCTGCACAGAGTCACCTTGATCATCCTGCACAGGCATAAGGAAACCCAAAGCTTTTCAAGGCAGCCAAAAGCAAGCTCAGGCATTTGCAAAGGTTAATGATGTACAACAGAAGAGATGCTATGCTGATCAGCAGCCACTGGGAGAAAGACTGTGAGACCATGGTAAATGAATTTGAATTTGCAGGGCATATTGCTGTCAGAAAAGGGGCTAACACCAAAATTTGTGCACGCCTGCACAAACAGAAGGAAGTGGCAAGTAAGATGTGGCAGGTTGCATCACCTCTGACATCAACTCTCGTGAACTGTTCTGATGGCCACATCTACAGGAGAACATGAGTGAACCCCAAAGAGTCCTAAAGGACAGAAGATGTCCTATTGTGAGAGACTGGAGCTTCTCAGTTTGTTAGCTTTCCAAAGGTTAATTTAATGGTGGTTTCCTCGTGGTTTTGAGAGAGACAATTCCATATTTCTCAGCAGTGCTGAGGACAAGGCGTTTTAATGGCAAACCAATAGCTTTTAGGACCACCTCAGGGCATCTTAGGCCACCTTCTACGCTCAGATGCAGCCCAGAGCCCCGAGCCCATGCGGAGCTTCTGCTGTTGGCTCCTACACTCGTGCCATGGATGGACATGGCCTTCCCATGGTGAATCTGTCTTGCCCCTTCCAATGACTTGGTGCCATGGGCATCTGCCTCCCCTGCTTGCCTGCAGCAGCCTGGAGTCTGTGCGTGCTCGGAGGAGGAGCAGAGGTTTGACACCTCGTAAGCCTTTTGCGAAGGTCGGAAGTTGAAGCTAGGTCAGTTTAAACAGGAAATAAAACACAATTACGGACGCAGCATATATCTGAACTGAATAAATGGTAATTAACTATTGAAATAAATTACTGTGACTGCATCGAGCAAATGCTTACAAACTAAAAGTGTATGTTTGCTCTAAAAGTCAATGTTTTCTGCAGCTCTTGGACTTGAAACATGACTTTTTTCTTGGAAATACTATAGGTTCACTGAGGCAGGAGGTCACTTAGATGATCACTCCAGTTCCTTCCGGCCTTAAATTCTACGGCTCTTTGGAAATTATGTGTTAGAGGATTTTTTTTCCTTCCTAGCCAGACTGAGAGCTTGAAATCCACATGGTTACTGACAACTCCCAACTGTCAGTAAAGCTGTTTCACAGAAAGTGTTACATGACTGATGTCTCTACAACTGCACTTTTCCAAACAGATGGGGGAAAAAAAGGCATTGGGCTCAAATCAAATTAGTCTTGACAGATTACGCAAAAGAAATTTAACACATGCTCCACATTTTGAGCAACTTCTAAATATAACATCTTCATTGAAAACAAAGTATATGACGGTGCTAAAAATATGTAAATAGAGAGAGATTAAACTTTCTTCACGTTATAGAATGAGGAGCACTATCAGGGCTGGAAAAATAACATAGTTTCTGGATTTGGGAGACCCATGTCAGTGCTGCCACACCTTGTTTAACCTTGGAGATAAGCTCATTTTTGAAAGCCCACTATTTGACTTCTATAGGTTTGTCTACGCAGAACACAGGGCAAAGTTAAATACATTCCCATTGTAACTGATATCGTGATTGCATTTAGAAATAACAAATCCTTGACATTATGGAAAAAATAACACATATGGGAAAATGTGATGGTTAAATTCTGTTGCAGCTGGAAACACACTGTAATAAAGGACTAACCAGCGCATCTTGGTCTACTCCTTGTTTTTATTTCATTATAATTAGGTTGAAGTGTAATTTTATTTTACCAAAATAGTTACACTGGTAAAACATTTACTGCAGATGCAGCATTACTCACACGGAGGTGTTAGTATACACCAATACACTCTACTTACACCATACACACACACTACTACACTGTACGCATTAGTATACATTATTCCATCTCCATTTCAGGAAAGAGATACAGCAATGTAACAGAATAATCATGTATCTGCATAGCTAGAAAGCAGTTGTACT
The DNA here is from genome assembly GCA_013389825.1 of Crypturellus undulatus. NCBI lineage: Eukaryota > Metazoa > Chordata > Aves > Tinamiformes > Tinamidae > Crypturellus > Crypturellus undulatus. Next base: position 337,179 of record VWPW01004698.1, on the reverse strand, counting down.
GCTTTAAGTGAAGCCATGTGGTTAAAAGAATACACTGTGTATTCCAAGGCTTTTGGAAAGTTATAGAATGATAGTTTGAAGATAAAAGCCTCTTCCAATTACTTGTAGGATTTAATAATAGTAGAAAAAGTAGTCTCAGAGGTTGAGAATCAGAAGAAGATAGAAGTGAGATTTGCACAATGAAAAAAGTGGATATTTTTCTAAACAGTTTCAAATTACACAGGTAAGACAGGCTCTGATAAGTACAGCAAATAAGATCTGTATAACAGAGGAATTATTTTCTCTAGAAAATTACATTTGTATTCACTTATAGCCATTTTAACGCTTTCAGTGATAAAAAGCAAATCACATCTTAGGTTTTTTATTCCCTGTGGAACCTTTTTCGGAGGAAAGAGTAACGACAGCTTCCTAATTATTGTTTTAAGGTAATTTTTAAAATAAGAAAATAATCTCCTATGTAATTATAAAAACAATAATATATTTGGAGGAATAGCAGCAAAAAAATGAACTGCAGCCTCCTAAGAGGTCCTGGGCCAAGCAGTTTCCTCAATAAGCGTAGAGCAGTCAGAAGGGGTATGAAGGTACCATAGCACGCGACGCCCTGGACCAAGAGCAAGAAGTAACCAGGAGTCCTGAGAAACACAACACGCCTCTCCACAGGTTTTCAGAGCAGCTCCATGAATTCTTGGGGACTGGCCATGTACATAAACCTCTGACCCTAATAGCAATTTCTAATACTGACATGGCTTCATTTGCTTTGGCTTGCCTTAACCTTGGACCATGTATATATAATACTCACCTGCCCTCCGAAACAAGTCGCAGACCTGTGTCAGGGCAGCGGAAATGAAACTCTCAAGGTTCAGCCTCCCAAAATATTCACTTCTTGGAAAAACTCATCACAGGTTAGTAGATCTGAGCCACACATGATCCTGTAACCCTTATTCACCGAAGCTGCTTCTATTTGCTCATGCAAAATGAGTTACATAATCAGATCAGTCCTTAACTAATTAAGCTAGTAACCTACTACAGGTAAAGAACGACCTTCATTAAGATTTTTACTTTGCTCTTCCCTGCAGTACAAGCAAACTGTAGGAAAATGAAACCAATGGATACAAAATGCCTAATCTGCAAAATGCAGCCACGAGGATGGGGCCTCTGCTCAGCGGCGCACATTTGTCATTGTACTGGCTCAGAACAGGTCAGTTAGGAACGGAAATAGCAATTAGGCATTAAGGAATATGTGGCTGTTAATCTAGCCTCTTTGCATTACAGTTTTAAATATGAGACTTGAGCCTGCCCGGCGGCCGTGGGAAGACTGAATTAGAGAGTGCAGCAGGGGAGACGCTCTCCTTTCCCTCCCTGAGATTTTGTACATTTTTCTTTCCTTGTAATTTTCCTGTGCCGTGGGGAGAAAAAAAAGTGTTTTTTGCTCTTTGTATACTGAAAATATATTTTTTTTAAATGGCAGGCAGGAGGGAATTGTTTACTTACCCTCTCTGCAAGCCAACATAATGGTAAAGGAAGAAGAAATACAAAATCTCCACAAGAGAGAAAACAAAGCCTGTCTCTCTTCCATCTTGAATCCTCACAGTCCTGGCAGACAGATACGATGCTCCGCACATTTAAAGGTGCAAAGCACATAATAATAGCTGTAGCACAGGAGCAAGAGCTGCATCTGCGTGCGTTTCAGAGAAGGCAGCATTGTAAGCAAAAAAAAATCACAAGCATGACCCTTTCTCCACCATTTTTCTTCAATATGTGGCTCTGCATTTTACAAACCCCCTATCTATAGAAGGTAGTGCTACAAAATGGAAACAGGCATCTGATTCCTAAATCGTGATTCAAAAACTCTTGCATGCAGCATAGAAATTAGATCAGAGAAGTAATCTTTTGTACTGATGGGGATGAATTAAGAAGCTTTCATTCATGTTCATTATATATTTATTTCAGCTACATAAAACACAGTTTGCTTTGGGGGTTCAGAGTAGCTGGAAAGATTTCCTAATGCCAGTGTGTCAGAGTTTGATGGCTGGTTTTAGTTCCAGACAATATAAGGGATGTAGAGCAGCTCTCAAAGTGCTAACAGAGAAGAAACAGTAGCAATGTTGACTTGCTCAATGATTTTTATTCTCAGACTCATTTTTTTTTTACATTTTCTTAAAAAAAAAAATTCTTAGTGGTGCAAAATTTAGTGATGCCACAAATAGATATCAAAATTATGGTTTTCCCCTTTTTTTCTTATCCAATGTTAGTGACACTGTGTGAAGTATAGAAAAGGGACATGAGAGCCCCACGCCACTGAAACAGCAAATGTCTTGCCTTGCTGAAATGTCATGTTTCCACTATGCATTTGACTGTGTGCTCAGCTTCTCGGACACGCTATAGCAGCTCACCGAGATAGGCTCTGCACACATGAGCAGACCAGCCTGCCCTTTGGACCGAAAGATTTCAGCCAACGGTGGCTTTATCACTAGCCCTTGGAGGTGCGGTCAGGCCTGTCAGAGGGCTGTGTATTTTAAAAATAGTTGATACTCGCTTAACAACAGAATCCTTCACCTGATTGATCTTTCTTCTTTTTTTTTATTATTATTATCCCATAATCTTCCCTTGTGCCCTCTTTCTACAGAGATTTTTGGCTACCGTAACCGGTGAAAGGTCACACCTGGAGATCGTCCATCACAGAGGCATTTTCTCCACGCGGTGGCCGCGCTCCTGGCTGTTTATTCCTGAGGGGAGCAGGTAGGAGTGATCCCAGCGAGATGCTGCCCACACAGTGCCCAGGTGACTCCTGTCATCATTTTAACCCTGTGCATGTCACAAAATACCGTGGCACTAAGCGCCTGTCTGTTCCAAACTATACTGAGTGTCCGCATGTGAAGCCTGTGTCACACCGGCCTATGTAGGCTCCAGGTACAGAGGTGGCATCACGAGATATGATCGCTCTATATCCCAGTCATGAAATCTGAAGAAAGGTAGTTAAGCATCTTGTTTGCATGGCTTACCAAAACTGGAGAATGGGAAGAATTTGCGAAAGATGCACATATCTTCCCAGCAAACTCTAGCGAGGAACCAGCGTTTCAAAATCCTTTCTCTGGAGCAGCCTTATGAAGACGACTTGCCTTCAAAATCATGCAGCAGTGGCGGAGCGAGCCACGCTGTCAGCTGCCGCAGCCGGCCCAGAAACAAGGGGGTTCGGTGCGGAGGGACGGGCCGAGAGGAGCCGGTGCAGCAAACAGCCTGTACTTATGCAGAGCGACCGGCATAAGGAGCCCCTGGTCCGTGCGCGGCGCTGCCCCTGCCCGCACCCCATGCACGCGGGCGCTGCGCTCCGGGGGAAGGGGCGTGGGAAATCGATGCAGGAGACGGGCAGGAATACACCAAAGAGCCTGGAAAGCAGTCAGCAGCCCCTAGGCAGTGAAGGCAGAAAGCAGCCCTGAGTACGGAAAGGAGACCACTGGTTTGATGACAAAATGAAGATCCTAAGGTAGGAAACATTGTGCAAAAAAAAAAAAGGGAAGGGAAAATGGAAAAATTAGCTGAATAAATCTGTCGTGAGAACAGCTGGATGGGCATCTCCGGAGACTGAGAAAAAACAGGCACAGAATGGAGAGATCATCATCATCATCTGTCCGTGCTTGTAATGATGACAGATATGACGGACTGCCCAAGCCAAGCGTTCGCGGTGCCTTCGCCTCCCAGCGCAGGGCTGTCTCTGCAGCCACTTCGAGCCCAGAGGAACCTGCCATCCTTTACTGACACCTCCTCTGCTTTTATTTGCAGAGCAGTATTAGATTTTGCATCAGCATTTGAATTTCTCACCATGTTGGTGGAGGTGCACAAGGAACATTGCCTGGAAACTGGGCCGTGTGTGAGCAGGCACAAGCCGGGGCTCAGTGGCCTTCCAGCCCCTCTCCCAAGCCCCTCGGCGTCTCCAGAGCAGCATTTGCCACTCATCAGGTGTCACGTAAGAACTTCCACCTGCCTTTGCTGGTTGGTCCCCTAGCTTTTTACTGCTAAGTTTCTCTACACTAATGATTCTGTCTTTAGATATTTTGTTCAGTTTTGCGCACACTTCTTCTGTTGAATCCTAATCCATATGATTTCAGGGTAGCGTTAGAGTCTCAGTTCTCTTATGGTTTTCAGCATTTTGCAAGTGTTGCTCATACACTGTCCCGTATCTTGTGTCTGTTTCTCCTTCCCACTCTTGCCACCAGATGAGAGGAAGGAGTCTCACGGATTGAAAGCTGGAGGCAGGGCAGGAAGCAAAAGGTAAGACCTAATACTCAGTTTTCAGGATGGAGAGCAGGCAGTCAAAGAGTGCCTGGCTGTAAGACAGATGATGGAACTGGCTCATTCAATATTTTCAGTAAGAAACTGAAGACAGCAGCATGCAGTGAAATCTCCCAAGTTTGCACATGATACTAAGCTTTCGCAGGTGCGAAACTACTCAGTAGGACCTCACAGAACTGACCAGGGGAGTAATGAATCCATAAGCAAACACTAAAACACTCTATTAAGCAGCTAACCCAACACACCAGCCCAACAGCTGGAGATGTTGTTGGGTACAGGCCCGGGTACAGGCCGGCTCACATGCCCTCTGAGAAGGGCACCACGACTGCCTCTGTGGGCGGTGTGGAGGGAGCACTGGCCTGATGCCATTGTTGATGTCTTTGCTTCTTATGTGCATTTTCATGCACGGATCCCAAATACTTTCTATTTCTAGTGCTCACTCTGAGGGGCAAATTCCCAGGCGTGTCCTAGGCTCACAAACTCAGTCCCCAAAGACATTAGTGTTCATCTCCCTCCCTGCCTTCCTCCTAGCTGACCTGCCAGGTGGCGCTTCGAGGGCCACCAGGCCGGTAAAGGGAGGAAGGCCCAGAACGTGCCAGTGAGTTTCACATTTGGCTTCCTCCTTCTCCATCGGCAACCCTTGAAGAATAAAGGTCTATGTAAAAAAGATAACCCCCTGATTAAACCTCTGCTTTCACCGCCTCGCCCTTCCCTGAACCTCTGTGGGGCTGGCCTTTCATGGCCAGGATCACTCAGCTTTCCTTTCCTCCTCCTCAGCGCTGGTAGGGGACGTTCCTGCCTCTCCATTCCCACCACCTGCCGCGGGAGCCACGGCTGGCAGGCGCTGGTGGCTCAGCTTGCCGGCTCCACAGCCGCCCCGACGCAAGCCCCAAACAGCCCGTTTCAGTTCCAAAGCAGAGACCACCTCGGACCGTAACAGGGACACCGCGCTCCTCGTGGAAGGTCCCCATCGGGAACACGGGGCGCGAGGGCGCTCCTGCGCGGCGGACGGGCCTGCACCGCCGCGGGCGGGTGGCGCGGGGAGGCCCTGCGCCCACCGCACAGGGCAGGCGGGTGGGCAGGAACCGGACACCGGCAACGGGGAGGTCTGCAGCGCAGGAAGCAGAGCTCTAGCGCTCTGTGGCAGCCTCTCACCCCGCCACGGCTCAGTTTCTGCAGCGGTAGGTGAAGGGGAAAATTCTCCATCTTTCCCAGCTGCTCTCACTTCCCCTTTTTTTTCCTGCTTGGTTTGCATCTTTAAGCCCTTCCTGCTTTATCTCCCCCTTGCCCAGACACGGGATCTCCCGGGCTCTGCGCGCCAGGGGAGGAGCGGAGAGCGCAGCCCAAGGAGACGCTTCTGCTACCACTTAGCGGAGCGGCCTCGCGGCCCCCTCCCCCAGGCGCTCCCCACCACCCACACAGCCCTCCGCCAGCATCGCCCCGGCCCCGGCGGCATCTGGGGGCAACGTGCGCCAGCGCGGCGCAGCGCGCTCGNGCTCCCCACCACCCACACAGCCCTCCGCCAGCATCGCCCCGGCCCCGGCGGCATCTGGGGGCAACGTGCGCCAGCGCGGCGCAGCGCGCTCGCCCGCAGCGGCCAGAGCCGTGCCCGCCGCCGACGCGCCCCCGCGCGCGCCCCGCCAACAGCCCGCCGGAGGGTTAGCCGCGCGGTGCGGGGGGACAGGGAAGGAGGAAGGCGGCAGCGTGCGCCACGCAGCTCCGAAACAAAGCGGTTGCTAAAATACATGCACAGATGGATCGCGGTGAAGTTGTCTGATAAACTGGAGCAGGGAACAAATTCTGCTTATTTGAAGCCATGAGCAAATCTTGCACAATTAAGAGCACCCTTTCTTGCTGCATAGGTGGAGTGGCGTTTGCTCCCGAATCCTGTCCTGGGATACAAACTGGAAGCGCTGCAGCCGGCCCCCACGTGCCGCGTTTCCTATGCGCAGGACACCGTGGGGCCCCGAGCAGTTTCCTCTCCTCTTGAAGCCTTTCGCTGCTAGGGATTTTCTTTGAGATTTTACACAACAGCTGATAAAGCTACACTGTGTGGTTCATCCCAAGTGTGTCTGCGCCTCAGTTTGGAAACGCTGCATTTTGTAATCATTTCCTATTTTGCCCCCTCAGGGCTCAACAATATGGCAACATAAGACAGTTAAGGCCTGAGCGCTTTTAGAACTGAAGAAAAACACTCTTCTAGTGAGGAGGGTTCCCACTGCTTTTACAGTTAGATCAAATGCTCCGCTGTTTTGTTCCTTCACGTGGTTGGCCAATCCACAGTAGTCGATAGCAGTTAAATAGGAAGGAATCTACATCAAGCTTAAAAATACTGCTTGCTGCCCACGGCCTGCCTGGCGTCGATGCCGCCAGGCTCCCTGTCTCCTCACACTCTGTCCTCCTGCAGAGCGCGCCCGGGCCCCGACCCGGGGGCCAGCAGCAGCTCTGACCCGCGTGGGAGCACCACTCGCCCCCGGCACCGCTCGCCTCGCGCTGCTGCGCTTCTGCGGCACCCCTGGACTCACAACATGCGGGCACCGCATTTCGTGCGCCTGCAACAGATTGGATTGAAAATGCAATCGAAGTTTAATTAGCTTCTTGTTTAAATATTATCCTACCACTGATTTTTCCCTTATTATTTTTCATATAAAAATATTCTTTTAAAATAAATATTATATTTTTTTAGTTCCTTCACTAGGTATTACTAGGGTTTTTCACACTAGCGTCTTCTCAAGTGACTTGGCAATACATAAAAAGGACTCTGGGTCTGGTCCTTTAGACTGCTGAGGTTGGGGGAAGGGGGAGGCATATCCATCCTTCAAGATTCAAATAATTTTCATTAAGGTTACAGAAAATTCTCCAGGGAGCCAGCAAAATACAGATTTTCAATATCTTTTGTAGTTATGTGTCCTTTTTAGGTGTGTACAGATGCAGCTCTGTTTCATTTCACATAGAAGGAATCCAGCTGAGAACACATTTTGTTATAACTCCAGATGATGTTCAAGAGGGTAAAAGACTCATTTTTCTCAGGCGGTCACAAAACAAGCTGCAGTAAACCAGCAAACCGGCATTCACTCCTCGCTCTCCTGCATTATGCAGATGAACCCAAATTGCTTATGAAGCAGTTTCAAAGCCAGTTTGAAAAATAAACATATGAAATGAAAAAGAAAAAAAAATAAGGATATTGCTGGACTTTTTCATCTTTAAGTTTTTAATCTCTTAAGAACCACTACTTAGGTCAGAGTAGTTAAAGTATTTTAAGACAGCTGCTGGAGCAATATTCCATTATAAATGAAATAGTAAATTTATCAAATATTTCCACAGGATAGCTATACTAGCATGAACACAAAATCCAGTTCTAAAGCAAAAAAACCCTCTGACAATTGGCTTTTTTTTTAGGCCTAAGATAGCGGTGCATGACCTCATGTTCATTGGAGTCAATGGCAAAATTTTAACAGATTTTGTGACTAGTAGGTCATGCCTGGAAAAAAAAATAAAGATGGAAAAATAAGGGGAAATGATGCAAACTGCAACTCCACACCTCAGAAGGAAAGCGAAGTTTTGCACCCTTGCTGTCTGATCGGGCCATGCATCACAGGCACAGCCATAACTTCTGAAATGGCAATTTCTTAAAACACTGTCATCAAAATGCTTCGTTTTCTCCACTTTAACCAAGAGAATTACCACAAAAAAAATGAATTAAGGTTGGCCATGCATTGATCAGCTCAGTAAACAGCAATAACACTCAGCACTCGTGCGGCAGCTTTCGGCTTCAAAGCACTAACGCAGCCTCGCGCCGCCCCTGAGATGCCGGCAGCAGCGGGAGGTCCTCCCCACATCTCGCCCAAGCCGCGGCACCGCGGCCGGAGGGACCCACAGCTCCCTCGGCCTGACGCGGTGGCTGGGCCGTGATGGGGAGCCAGCCCTGCAGCCACAGCCAGCCCGGTGCCGGCTCCATCTCCATGGCCATGCGCGCAGGCCCGACGCCTGCTCTCCTGGAAGCTTGGCCCGCCCCATGTTCTGGTGTGCCCCAAGCCCTTGCAGTCCTCACGGAGAAGCTAGGGTAGGATGTGCTCTGGAGTGACTGTTCGGAGGAGGAGAGTTTCATGTTGCTACAGGGCTGACAGACTTGGTGAAGTGACCCTCCTGGCAGCTTCCCAGGGGCAGGGATGTCCGTAGGAATCACGAGGCAGCGTCACGCTGGCATGAGCAGCAGCACCAGCGTGGCACAGACCAGGCGCGAGTGCCTGGCCCCGAGGCAGGAGCAGGCACAGCGACAAGCCCCACGCAGCTCTAGAAGACCACTGCAGAAGGAGGCATCACTCACCACTGGGACGGAAAACATGCAGCTCCCCACTTACTCACTTCCCAAAGCAGGTAACTGCTGCACCACCAGTGTCCCCGGTTCATCCGAGTCCCCTTTCTGACTCATCCCCTGCAGAGTAGGTGATGCAGTCTTCTGCGTATACAGAGCTCAAGCCAGTCCCTCAAAGTTTGAAAATATTTCCTACCATCCTCCCATTTAAAACTGGAAATTTATCCTCCCATTTTTTTTGCGTGAAGAAAAAAAAGTCATTTCATCACTTCTGTTTTGTTCCCAGCAAGAAGCAGGACTGTTCCTGGCACAAAGCAGCAGAGGTGACATTGATCCAAGGCCTGATTCTCACCACAGTGGGAATCAGGTGGGATTTGGCAGACCCTCATGGAAATTAGTAGCATAAAACTGGTATTAATGGACAGAAGACGTGCCAATAACCTGTCTCCCACTGACAAGAAGCACTAAAGATGCTTTACAGGGGAAAGTCTTGTGAAAGTAAGGCTAGAATATATTACGGTCTCAACTGACCATGCTTGCAAGGACATCTGTGTATATATATGTGGGGAGGAGTTATACAAATGTCAGAACAGATTATAAATAGGAGCTGTTCTTTCCTAATTTTATACATTACTTGAATCATAAAAAATGAACTTAACTCAGTAAACTACCTTCCCTCTTTGTTTATATTAAACCTAGTATATACATCATTTTTGATCCTCTACTGATTTCCACTGTTGGGGCTCATTTTCTGTGACTTGAGAAATTATGCTATATATCTTTGTAATTCATTGAACTAACCAGCATTTATTTTAATTTAGTAAGGAAACCTTTGGCTGGGTGTGACCAAATAAATACTCTGTCTAAACCAACACCATGTACAAGGCTATAAACCTGTCTCAGAGCTCTAATGATATTGCAAGTAAATGAAGCTTCAGTCTTCTCATAAACATAATTCCATGAGACATCTACATGTTTTTTTCAATAGACTAAAACGTAATTATAGCACTGTTGGGCAACAAAAGCTCAATCTTGGTAATGATCCAACCTTCCAGGTTGACAATTGCTTTAGCATGCACAGAAAACATCAGACGTATGATGACAATGATCAGAAAATATGACAACAGTGATGAAACACATCACAAGTCTGGATGACTGAAATTAAAATTTCTGTGGGAACAAAGGACACAAATCTTGCCGCAAGATTATGAAGAGTTTTTCCACTGATTTTGATGCAGAAATAATCAAGAACTTAATTTAAAGTAAGAAATCTAACAGGGTAGCTCTCCTGCATATTTTTTTATGATAAAAGGAACGTCCAAAGTTAAACTGAATACCTATGACTCAACTCAAACTGGAGCTAGGAATTAGTCACAAAAGTGTCCTTATCAAGGAAGAAAAAGCTGCCAAAATCTCTGTGGAAATCTGTTGGCGACTTTGGTACCTCCCCATAGTTCCTGTCTAGTGCCTGCTAGTGCCCAACACTGAACACAACTGGTTTCTACTGCGGACAACAAATTTGATGGTGCTCAGCTCTTCGGGAGGCACTCAGCTACCTTGTGATCAGACCTCTGTGTGGGAGAGAACACAGACCAGTAAGGACCATGTTTCACCTAAGTGAGAGCAGCTTCCTGTGAAGGATGGCACAGTTCGGTAATAGCTTTCTTGGTATGAAAAGCATTCTCATCACTAAAATATGCTTTAGTACTGCTTATATGTATTTTCTAATTCAATCTTTTATGCAATATCTTGAACTATGGTACAACGGTAATAACATAATTAGTATTTTCACTAGCTAAATTATAGCGTTGACTGCAGAATATAGCATAGTAGCATCAATATTAAGCATTAGAGAAAAATGGCATCAATAGTTTTAGTACAGTCATGAGAGACATTGTAATTTCCTCTTTCTCTTGGATTCTTTCAAATTGTATCAGATGAGGAAACTCACAGAATCCACTGTCTTTTCAGTTCAATTCAAATTATGAAAATCAGCTTCTCAAACATTTCTTGGGTACGGTTTTAAAGTTCTTGAATAATTTTCATTTCTGAACATGGTATTAGTTATAAAGAAGTGAAAACCTGCTGTATCTCGCTTTCTTACCTGAATTAAGCCCTCCAGCACTTCTGTAAGTTAATAGAGGAGTATAACAGATAACTCACAGCTAAGAAGAAAATATATACAGTGATGAAATGATCATCCAAGCCCATAAAGGGAATCTTATGTCAGTGTGAGTGACTGGCTTTACAGTCTAGGGCTAGTTCATATTCCCTTGCTACCCTGTCCACACAGGGAGATCTAAAACTGAAGCAAGTGAGATACTGGAGTCCAAGCAGCCCTTCGGACAGGCAGAGGTGTGATGGGACTGCAGTCAGCCACCTCTCTGTGCTCAGAAAACAGAGGGCTCCAGTTAATCCTCCCTGTTTGTGGAATTCAAACTTCCTTCTGGCTAAGCTAATTCACAACCCCTTAGACCAAATCAGGAACAGTGGCGATCTGCCAGCACCCCATCCACCTCCTAATGACAGTAACTTCATGCTTTGCTTTGTGAGATTCATTTCCTCCTTCATCACTTCCCTTGTTTCTACATTTTGGTTGTTTCTTAAAATGAAGATCTCCAGCCTATTGATTGCTTCAGGTGAGACAAAGCAATCTCTTGGTAAATCCCTGGAAATGCAGACCAGATCATACACGACCGTTGAACTTTTTGAATTTTCTCTTTTCAGAAGCTCTTAGTTTCTGGTGGCTCTGATAAAGAAGGGAGATTTTGTACACCATATAATCATCCACTGAAGGGAAAATTTATGAATTCACTTGTTCCTTCAACAAAGCTTACACCTGTAGGTGTAACAGCATATGAAACAATGTAGACAAAAATCATATCTCGGGCCCTCAGAGAAGATCTGCAAAGCCTTGAATGCAGAAGTCCCCATGCTAGAGTCAAAGGAACTGGTAAAATGATCTTTTTGCTTAAATCTACTTCTGCTCTCAAGGCCAAAGTCCTGGTTTACTTTTAGTTTGTGTGCCTACTCTGTGAACTCTAACTTGAAACTCTTCTGTATCCTGGAGCTAAGAGGGAGAAACGCAGGCACTGGTGAGTGGTAAGGTGAGACAGACATCCAAAGGTGTCAGGATCAGCTCCAAAACGAGTCTGTTCTTCATTATCCCTAGTACCGCAGCCACAAAATAGCATGAAAACAGCATTTACACAATAAATTAAAATGCAAATCTATATTTTATTCTATGAAATTGAGACAAACGACACATAGCTACAGCTTGCCAAAGTAGCAATTACAAACATTAATCTAGTTTTAGACGATGGCTTAAGCCAAACAAGAGCTGAGATGGGAACGCGCTGCATCAGAGCTAGTGAAACACTACAGAGGAAAAAGCAACGCTGGCCCTAGTGATGCAAATACGACTCCGTGCTCACGGTGCTGCTAAGGCCGGGCACAGAGCCGCACTGCCTTGCGCAGGCTCCAGGGAAGCTCCAGCCCCCGGGGCCTGTTTGATGCCCCCAGCTGCCCACGACCAAGAGCCTGGGGGTCTCTGAGCGGGGGGTGAGAGGATTTGGCACCTTACCAATGGGATGTGCTCCCTCCTGGAGAGGGGCCTGTGACGGGAGGCCAAACGCTTCCATTGGTCTAGGAATAAACTGCACAATGGCTATAAAGACATATTTATGCTACGTCTGGTTTAGATGGCATGCTGCAGAATCAGATCACTCCGAAGGTTTGCCTGGTGCAATCATTGCCTTTGTCAGGAATCAGAAAAAGTTGAAAAGACTGTGAACAGACTGTTTAGGCGCTGATGTTTAACCCTGTGGAATCCTTGCTGGGGAGTGCAGTTTGACACAGCGGGAGCACATCCGCTGGGGCCTGCAGTCTCTTTGCTCTCTGCACACAAAACGTGCACATTAGCGACGTGTGTGTGCAGCCCCCGAGCACACGAGGAGCTGTGAGCGCACGGCTACGAGCCCTACCCTGCCTCCCCTCTGCACCACAACTGCCCCAGCCCTGGGCAGCACTTCTGCTCTCCTAGGGGAAATAAAGGCTTCAGCTCCTTTCAAATTCTCGGGAAGCCCTTGTATTACACGCTCTATTAGAAATTGGTAGGATTTCATTTTTACGTATACATAATGCCTGTGCAAAAATTTACTGGGCATTAAGTCTAGTGAAAAGTGTTCTGCTGCTAGTGCCCTAGCATTAACAGTATCAGAATATAAAAGCCAAAAGGGACAAGAGAAAGCATTTTGTATAAGCTAGTTCCAAGAGTTCATTCTGGTGTGGTCTAAGGGAAGAACCCAGCAGAAATGGTTTTATGACACCAACAGTCCCCACTTCAGTTAGGAGTCCACACAGCCAGACATGCTGCATCCCCTGCTCCTGCTGCACAGTACCCGAGAGCACCAAGGACCTCACAGCAGGAGCTCAGGCCTCTGGGGAATTAAGCCTTAGCACAGGATAGCCCATCAAGGCTTTTCTAAACTGTTGAAGATGCTGACAAGAATACAAGAAAATAGTAATTTAGAATTTGGCAGAGAAAACCAACTCTAAATCATTTCCAACTGCTGTAAGTCTTTGCTCCTGTTTCACAAGTAATAGACGAGACTGTTTTATAACCTTACTTTCTTAAATGTATTAAATGAGTAAGACAAGTTTCTCTTCTGTAGGGGTTTTCAAACATCATCTTCCTTCTGTGGTACCCATATTTCAGCATCCCATTCCAGAAACATTGTTTATTATTCTTTGCAGGAAAAATGTATCACATATTAAGAAGACAGATAAAAATGGCTAGAACAACAACAAAAAAGGTAAGTGACAATATCATACTAATGAATACTAGTAGGCCATATGTTGCTCCCTCCTACTATGGTACACCGGAGGAGTAAGCAGAATGTAGAAGTCTTTTCACATTATACAGGACAAAAGTATTCCCAGAATGTCCTACAGAGAAGCAAGAGTACTTCCAATACTCTCCAGGTATATGTGGTCTGCAAGTTCAAAACTATCCAAGTTCCAGATGGGTTTGAACTCAATTCTGCAGCAATTTCTCTTCTTGAAGAGTAAGCACAGGACAACCTTAGTCTCAACACACAAATCAGTGGGAGTCAAGTATCTTCAGCTTTCCTCTCTGTTCAAACCTTTGCTAACAGTGTCCCTGCAGCCAAGCAATTCTTGACTCTTCCTGAGCCCCACTGAGGCACATGGGGCAGCAGCCCGCAGGGTCCTGCCGTGGTGCCCCTTGAAGCCCTGGGTTCACCCTTCCCTTCCAAGAGGGACAGAGATATATACACCCAACCAAGCATTGCTCCATCCCTCCACAGCGCATCCTGCCCTAATGATGAGGACTTGTGCAGATATCTTCTCCTTAACACCAGTGTCTCATGCAGAATATGCTCTTTTTATCACAATCAGATCTCACTGCTTTTTTGTTTTGTAGTTATGCATATGTTTGGAGATGCAAAATCAAACCACTTTCTGAAAGATAGCGGTAGGAGATATCTCATAACGGAATGAATTTCACAGTTAGAAAAGGCACCTTTTCCCCTCACCAAGGTGGGGAAGCTCTAAGCAATATACAAAGACAAAAGGGGAAATGGATAAAGTACCAAGAAGGCTAAAATTTAAATGAAATAATCACAAACATTTCTTGTGCAAGGAAAAGGAAATGACCGATTCTACAAAGTTTCTGTGATAAACCATCACCCCTGCCTGAAATTCCAAATACATGCTGCATTAACTGGTAGTGATGTTAGAAGAAAACAAAAAGGAATAAGAAATTATGATAACTTTATAAAGAACAACATATATCTTTCTGGAAGTGCTGAGCTCTTTCAATGGATCACACAGTAGAATGAGATTTCACAATCTAGGAAGTGTTTTAACAGTTATATTTGAATTGCAGTCATAAAAGCATAAATGTGAAATACAGCTCTAATAAAAAAATCAAAGTTTATAAAACTGGTTGATAACTTTCCACTCTTTCCAGAAGAATCTCAGAATATCCAGGCGAATAATACCTGAAAGAGAAACATTTTGGGGGGCATTAGACTATAAAATGTGTTCTGTGCTAAGCAATGAAACTCTATTTATACTTGTATTGATTAGAAAAAAAATGCAAGCATTAAACATTGGTCAAGGAATTCTGTACTTATTCCCCAGCAGTGCTTAAGAATCTGCTTTTCACCTTATGTTATTGTTTATAGCTAAAAGTCAAGATTTCAAAAAATGCTTAGCTTCTTTTAGGGCATGTAGATAAGTGGATAGTTTTTGGATAGGCTAAGCAACTAATAACATCGTCTTTACTGGGAAATGTAGATGTTAACTTCTTGCAAAACTATGGCCTTTAACATAATAGCCTGAACACATACATAAATGTGGAGCCATGGGCTGCCAGAGGAGAGTATTCTCACACTGACCATGGAATATAGGCACGGAGCCCCAACACAAACATGAAGCTCATATCAATGCAAGTAACATTGATTCTGAAACAAAATTCTACCACAACCACCTTCTTTCTCTAATGCTAGCTCACTGTGGAGATTTCCAGTAGATTTTCTCTAGGGCAGAACCCTATGGTGCCATTACTGACTGGCTGCCATCCAGCTGGGTTTCCAAATGGACCAGCTGTGGGCTTCCAACACACAAGTGTCAGCAAAGCTGTATTTAGTTTTTGTTTTCCAGGTTAAACAGAGTACCTGAAATTTATTGCTGTTTTATTCTAAAAATATACATCACAGTATATTCCTGGTTTTGCAGGCATGTAAGTTGTCATCTCTGAACACTGGAAGCTTTAACTATAAAGAGAAGCACTTCCACACAATGCATGCCTAAAATGTATTTAAGCAGAAATCCCTGATGTTTTCACATCAAGGAAGACCTTTTCTTCTTGGTGATTTTCATTTTCCGGAGGATTCTGCATAATGTAATTCTTTTTAAAACTAGTATTAGTTTTCTTGTTGTAAAGCTAACTTTTCAATGCATCGTTATTATCCTGAGTCTGCTAACAGTCTGAAATAACAGTTTTCCAGGACAAATCCAGAGCTGGAGTTTATTACAGCAGCTTTGCCTCAGGGAGCGGAACCAACATCATTCTACTGCACAGAGGAGATGCTTGAAGGGGTCTTTTTTTTATTACATCACAACCTATTTGAGTAACGGTGTTTTGTTTACAGAAAAAAAAAGCATCTATACCACAGATAAACATTAATTATATCCAGAAAAGTGTAAGCAAATGTCCCTTTTCCCTCTGAAGTATCCCTATTAGCAGCTGCAGAGTAAAGTTTCTTTATGATTTTGCTTTTGTCCATTCGACAGCCTTGACTGACTTATTTTTATGGAGACAAATAGGGCTTCATTTTGCATGACTCAGTTTGTGGCTACTATTAGCTAAAGAACTCCTGCTACATTAAAAATGATAATGCAGATTTTCAGAGCCTGTAGAGGGAGTGCAAGAGTACAACATGCTTTTGATGTGTTGATGGAGGTAAGGACTTGTAAATGGATATCTAGAATCCAGAAGGACATTTCTCTCATTATTACAATTTAGGATGGTGACATTTTGACTGTAAGCTATTTAATAGTGTTTCTGTATTCATTAAGGGCAAAGTTCACCTTGGTGCAGACAGCTGGTGTATGGTCCTTTTATATAACACTTAAGCCTCATGATGAGGCTGGGGGCAGGGGGAGGAAGGGCAGCTGGGGCAGAGCAACTGCGCAGCAGAGCCCCTGGACCCTCTGCTCAGGAAGAGCCTCCAAATGCGCTGTTTGTATCGGCTCTTTAGGGAGGTCAAGGATGCAACCAAAGATCCACTAGTACCTGTATTTTGTGGCCTGGGAAGCCCACAGATAAGCTACTGTGACAAAGTAGCCTTCCCTCAAACCTTCACAGTTACGAACAAGGTTGTGCTGAAGCTCTGTGGTCTGTCTGAACAGAGTGGGACCGGCTTCCCTTCCAGACTCCCCGCAAGAGCCTGATATTGGGCTTTGTTTAGAGACAAAGAAATTTGATCCCAAGACAATTAAAAAGCAGAAAGTGTTCAAAAGTACATAACTAACTTTTGCGGTTATTCCTGCAGTTACTAATGGGGCAGCTAACCAAAGGTTACGCTGCTTGGTAGAAACAAAATTTCACACAAAGAGTTAATCTTGTACAGTAAATGATTGCTTTCTGCTGCTCCTGTGAAGCACACCTAACAATGCTGTAAATAGGAGCCGTTTAGACTTTCCATACCTCACTATTTCCTCTGGATAGCAATTGTTAATGGCGTTGATGTACTCCTGAAGAAGTGACCCAGGCTCCGCTTTAATCTCTTGAACCTTTTTAAGACCACCGGTTGTTACAAAGAGACGACGCGCTTTGCTGTCATGGGGCAGCACCTATACACAAAGAAATACATCATAAAATCATGATTTTTTAAAAGGAATCTTTGTGCTACTAGGCTCAAATATTGTTTATTGGTTTTTAATTCAGAGGACAGATAAAATGAAACACATCAGAGGTACCACTTCTATAATGACTATTATATTTTCACATGCAATTGGGCATAAAAAAAATGAAAACATAAACCAGCCCTTTATTGTTTTAACATAATTTAACATATATTTTAATACATAACACACATAAAAATATTGAATTGAATATTTATATTTATGTAAATAATATTTCTTAAATCATTCTTACAAAGAGAATATGATTGCGGAGATTAAATAGATAATAAAAACACAATATGAACATGGAATAACAACAGCATCTGTTCCACTTAAACCAAGTTATTCAGGTCTTTTATGTCAATTCCCACAGTTTAATTGTGGAGCAGAATTTTATATCATCATAATGATCTAGTATAGATTATTGCATGAAAACAATACTGAGAATTCTTGCAAGTGAACAATGCAGCCTTGAGGCATTACATGCTACTATTAAATTCCTAGATATTAAAATCACACAGCACACTGTGTAGTCATGGAAGCCTTTTGCAAACACACACATCCGCACACCCAGAGCAGACCCGAGAAGTTTGTGCAGCCAAGGGGGATGAGAAGCAGAAGCGACCAGACAATGCGCGCGGCGCTCCCGGCGCGACGCCAACACGCCGTTTTGTCCGGAGGACACGGGAGGAGGCGGGGGTGGGCCGGGCCGGCAGGATGACAACACTGAGTCCGCAAGCCCACGGGGCTGCGACCGCATAAAAGAGATAATGCAAGATATCAGCTGTGTCTACAACAGAAAACATAGATGGATTTAAAACCAACTCTGA
Source organism: Crypturellus undulatus (assembly GCA_013389825.1). Classification (NCBI taxonomy): domain Eukaryota; kingdom Metazoa; phylum Chordata; class Aves; order Tinamiformes; family Tinamidae; genus Crypturellus; species Crypturellus undulatus. The sequence goes on along the minus strand of VWPW01004698.1, from coordinate 319,311 downwards.
GAGATACACGCTGCGTAGGCAAAAACACTCTGTAAGCGTTCAGACTGCGTGGACAAATGAAGTCATAAATTTGCCTGTGTCTATGTGTAAAACAGAGCCTTCAGGGTGGACAGAATTGCCTAAAAGGATGGATGAAGCGAAGAATGAGACTTCTGTCATGGGTATCAGCCAACGGTCTTAATTTCCCTGACACCTCCAGGTTGCACAAAATTGAGCAGCAGGTAAAGAAACCAAGGGGCGCGCGGAGCCCTCTCCCTGGGACACGCTCCACACAAGGGCCTTTTCATGCCAGGACCCAGAAAACTGCCTGTTTCCACACACCTCTGCCAAGGATGGACCAGCAGCAGCAGCACCCAGCCCTTCCAGTTGATCCACGATTCCACTCGTGAATCACACAGACCACAGAACGGTTGAACGGTTGAGGTTGGAAGGGACCTCTAGAGATCATCTAGTCCAACCCCCCTGCTCCAGCAGGAACACCTAGAGCATGCAGAATTGAAATAAGCTGCATTAGATGATTCATCTCTTCTAGAACAAATTTTTGAAATGCTCCCAGTCGGCACACAGGAGCAGAGCGCTCTGCAGTCTGAACAAATCTCTTTGTTCAGGCTTAGCAAGAAGACCAGACAGACCAAACTGCAGCCATTTAGCCAGGAATATAAACAGCATTGCTTTCAGATCTGCGGTAATCAGAGCGTTTTGTGTGGGCACTTCCAGGAAGAACACCTCACCAAGACAGCCTCACACCCCATGCTGGTAGATTGTGCCATACAGTATGTCAGAAAAGAAAGGCCTATAGTTGAGCAGGATTCCCAGCAGCTGATAAACATAGCAGACACTAGAAATCTCCTGATTAGTCAGCAATTCTTTTCATAATTTGAAATATCTTGATTAAGTGGTATCACTTTCTGCATGCTACACCCAAATAGGCAATTTGGCTAATAATAAACAATTTCAGATTTGAAAGGGATGAGAAAAGAATTGGTATTCCTGCACTTCCTTAATTATCGGAACTGAAAATTAGTAAGGACAGAAATGGGAAAGCCTTTATCTATGTCGTTGTAAAATATCTGACTTAAGTCACTTCTGTATAGACCACTTGCAGTTGGTATAAAACAGATGTGACTTGGATTTATACAATACATTGGCTCAGCAAAAATACTTGCATGAGGGTTAGTATTCCACTCAATCCCAGAGGCAAGGAGGAAGAAAAAATCTACCTTGCTTATAAACAACTGTTTTTCCTCTGGCCAAAATGAATTACGACACTTCCAAATTCAAAGTATCTTGCTTTTTCAGACAAAACAGGATGGTCCAAGCTACTTCTGAACAGAATGCTTGGGGATCCTGAGAGAACAACTGCCTTTAGGGATACTTGGTGTTTGGAATGGTGTTAACTTCTTCACTAAATGGAAAACAATTAACCTGTTACCTACCAAGCCAAGCTCATTCTTACCTTGCTGAATTGCCCGACAATATGCTTCAGAATATTGGGAGGGGCATCATGCAGCAAAGGTTCCAGTGCTGGAAGATATGTGCATTTCTGCAGGATGTTCTTTAAGGCTTTTTTAGTCTATTGATATGCAAAATAAAATTTTGCTGGTAAGACATCAATGAAACAATGAGAATTCACATTACATATCACTAAAGTCTGATCAGAAAAGCAAATTGATCAGAATTCTCAAAGAGGAATTTCTGAATAAGAACTATGATATCCATCAGGTTACTTAACAAAGAATCAATTTCCTACTTAGATTTATTAAACCTCAAAACCTACAGTGCATCATAGACTTATTATGCTATCTACAGTCAAAGAATGTCAATTTTCCTTTTACTACAATGGAAGTAGAAGCAGGCCCTTTAAGTAAATTGAAGTACTGTAATATAATAAGAAAGCTAAATCAAACCACATTTAAAAATACCATATTTTGGAAGGGGCTTATTAGGAGAACCTGCTGGTCTGGGATAGCAGCACAGTGCACGGTCATCCAGGAAGAGAGGGAGAGAGAGAGATAAGGAATGGCCAATCGGTGCCTAGTTTCTGCACAAGGGACAGGATGCTTGTTGCCTTTCGAATCGGTGTGGCGGCCTAGTTCAGGAACTGCGCAATGACCCACCCTGGGCCACTCAGACCATCTGCACCCTAACACCTCTGTGAAGGATGGCAAATGGCCGTTTATTGATAGATAACACGTGCTTATATAGCCAGGGTTTACAACGTCATTTCCGTCTGCTTACACTATTAGAGGAGGGGGCTCCATCTTCCTGTACATCGCGATATCTTCCGGTCGCCTGACCCTTACTGAAATATACTGCAACACTCCCCCCCTCTCTATGAACAAAGAAATCTACTAAATATCAACCTACTAATACACTAAATCCGCTAAATTAACCAATCCCATGCTAAGGAAGAACTAATCTTAAATTAATATTTACCAGCAGGAAGCTGAGACTAAACCTTCTCTTAACTTGGCAGAATAGAGGGCTACTGACAGGCTCCCAACCTGGCGGGCGTCCCCGCAGATGCTGCAACAGATGCTGGATAGTGTGGAATTATAGGTCCAGCCTTGATATTTTGGTGACCACTTAAAATGACTATGCAAAAGTTGCCTTCTTATTTCACAGCTCTGGAATTTATCATACTCCAGTGGAATGTAAAAGGGCACGGTACAAAATGGGAAACCATATCCTGTCATATTACACTGCTAAGTCAGTTCATGTACTGCTGCACAAAAATAACAAATTCCAACTCTACCAGCTCATGTTCTAGGAGAGCCCTAAATGTGAGTTGCTCTATGTTTCCAAGAGCAGGACCTTGATTTTTTTGTTACTGTTTTATTACAATAGTAAAAGTGTGAACAATTTTGCAAGTAGTACAACACTTTGTACAAAAGACTATACTTCCCCAAAAGGAAGATACTTAAAAATGGACAATTATGAGAAATTTTAACATTTCTGGGAGAAAGCAGGTCTGACATAAAGGAACTGAGGGACTACACCGCTGTGGCTGTGTCATATGATTTGGCAATATGCACGCACATTAGGACCAGCCAGGCCTAATAAATGGTCCCAAACCTCTCAGGCTGTCCCCACCCAGGAAATTTGTCTCAGAAAGCATTAGTAAAAATGCACACCACTCAGCAATTTACAAGCACTTATATCTGTTGGTTACAACAAATATTGCACATTGCAGATAAAGTGAATATACTTGCTTTCACTTGAAGATCTTCTGAACTGCGTGTGTCCATATACATGGAAAGCAGGGTGGGTAACACGTTCGCTACTGCCACGGCACGTGCGTGCTCAGGAGTGTGCCTGCCAATCTGGCCCAGGGCCCAGGCAGCTGCTGCCTTAATATGATCTTCATTTTCTTCTATCAAACAAGCACACAGTGGTGGTATTCCCTGTAGCATTCATCAGAAACACAACCTTCACAAATCTAGATCACGGAAGGACAACTTTAAACTGACACAGATCTTTAGAAAATGTTTCTCTATTTACACTCTTCCTCTAGAATAACCTGTAAGAGATCATATGCTAGAGCTGTCTTTTTTTTTTTAACATCATGACCAGCAAGAATTTTAATAGTCTTTTCAAACCCAGTTGAAAGACAGATTGAAAGACAGTTGAAAGACAAATTCAATACTCTAAGTCAGAAGGCAGTTTAAGCCAGCACATCAAGGTTAAAGGTTTGAAGGAATACATGACACAATTCAGGCTGTATTGAGAGCAAAGGTTTTGGCTTTGTCACACAGAAAATACACCAATTCTAGTGCTTATGAAGTTATAAAAGAGGTCTAAGATCAGAAGGGCTCAATCATTAAATTACCTTTTTTTTAATACCACTATCCACAACACTAAATTTCACCTCATAAACCCTTTCTTGAATATAGCAACTCATGTTGGCTCATCCAATAACTTTCAGAAAGACTTGTTTGGGAGACCTCAAGGGATATTTCACTTTCTTCCATCTGTAACTGAAGTTCTTCTGGTTCCACATCACAGTCTTTATCCTTTCTCCACAAGATTACAGAGCCATTGGTGGTTGGTATTTTATGTCCAGAAGGTACTTAAATAGGAGCCATTTCACAACAGTTTAGGTACAGTAACCCTAACTAGAAGATGTTTTTCACCCCCTGTATCATTCTTGAGTGCAGTCTTTTCTACACACTCTTCAATTTTTTTCAGGATTATTTTCAAATGCAGGAAATAAAAGGGTACACAGTATCCCACTGTGGTATCACTAGTACTAAAGATAGATTAACCTCTCTTCTAGTAATACTTCATTTTCCACTCTTTAATATATCAAAGGACTGAACTGTCATTTTTGCCACAGCCCTGCAGCACAAGACCACTGAAGTGAGGGTCCATTTTGACCCTCCCCAAAGAGCCTCCCAAATTCATCCTTTCAGGATACAGTACATCTCTACTCCAAATTAAGTTTAAGTTTAGGTCTTAAACCAACCTAGATGTGTGACTGCACCTGGTTACATCGAAGCACATTTCTTTCAAATGGTCCCAGGGCAGGAAGACATGCCCTCAGTATTACATCCCACCCCCCAACGCTTGGCTCCATCTGGAGCAAAATTTTAAAAAACTGCAATTTGGATCCGTTTGGAGGGGTAGGGGGAGATCAGTTATGAAAATCTTGATATGAAATATGAAATTCATGAGAGTTTGCATGCAGACCTACAAATCTCTCACTGCACTTCCTTTCAGTTCTAGGTGCAGCTATTAATATTTTTTACATTTTGTCAGTTAGGTGCCATTGTATCCACTTAATCCTGTATTCATTCCATGTAATTTGAGGCACTTAACAGCGAAAGCACATTTGCTCTAGGCATCCCTATCTATTGTTAGTGGACAGACATAGAGTCTTCCAAGGAAAAGGGGCCCCTAGAGCGAGATGAGACAGAAGTGATGTTCTCCAGCTTTTCAAATGCAGAAGGGAAGTATTTTTGATCATTTCTGTCCTTTGTGTATAATTATTTATGTTACATCATAATGATTTCTAATTTTTACCTTGCATTCCTATTACACAACATTTCAGTTCCTCAGTTTTTATTGTTTCATTGTTTCCATTCAGACAGCAAATTTAAAATGCCTGACATAGTGTAATAATGGGCCAACAAAGCCCAGTGAAATTACTTCCTTTCTCCTGGTGTTTTGTAGTCAGCATTATTCATACCAGAATATTATGCCAGGCACTCATTTCACCTATTCAGGTATTCAGGTGAGATACAAATTCTCACCTTTCTATATTATTATCTAGCAAATTTATTTAGACTTGAAAGCGTATAACACCAAGCTTAAATCATTTGAAAGCTTCTATCACTTGCACAACTGAATCAAACCATGATATATTTCAGAAACCAATCTTTACAAATCTTTCCAAGTCTGAGGACTTCTGTTGCAAAGATACTCTAGTAGCACAAGCAAAGTCATGCTAAGGTAGTAAAAATGTACCATTAAACATTCTTCTTTCAAAACTGATTTTGATTTAGCCAAAATTAAACATTTTATAAGAAAATAGGTCATAGAAATTCACTGAATTATTTTTCATAGGCCAAGAAATCATCCTTCTGTGAATGAATGTTCACAAACCAACCCACCGTAACATCTTATGAAGCTTTAAGCTTCGTAAGGACCCAGTTTGATCAGGTGTGACATACTTTCAGAGATGGTAAGTGATGGTATTATTAAAAAGTGCATTTATCAACAGCAAGTGCATAATTCTGTCTCCAAATACTTGCTCTGCCTATGTGAATTTGTGTCTTTTTCTGAGAATACACTGAAGAATTATAGGAAGAGAACAAAGTAAGAGCTAACCTTGGAGATGATCACTGCCATTGACAGATTCTCCGAATGAGCTGCTACGTAGCCAAGCATCATGATGCCAGGCAGCCTGACAGCCCCTCTGCAGCTGCCAATACAATCAATTATAGCAGCAACTCCACCTGCATTTACTATAAGCTGTGAAAGCTGAAAAGATAAATGAAGGAGATTAGATAGTGTGAAGTATCTACAGGCATAAAGCACTACATTACAGGAGTCTTTAACTGTATCAGCCCTGATTTACAAAATAAAGCTGGAATGAGATTGATGCATCACACTCTTTGCTGGGCACTGAGTGAGTGCACCATGAAGTTCACAGCAATGAAACTGCTTTGTTACACTGTTTGTGATAAACTTTGCAGCAAGGAAATCAGGATTCTGAATTCCTGAGGCCAAATGGCACGCAATATATTCTCAACTCAACATGAGTATCCACCAAAGAATCATGCACTGAAAGTCTATACATGAAGGGCTTTAAAGATACACCTACTGAGCCATGTATCCTCAATACCGTTGCCTACTTAGTTTCCGAGCCAACATGAGGTTACCTGTGGAGGGACAGAGGGAAAGGCCCTTTCCCTCTAGCACCTGCACGCTGGATAACCTCTGCTGCCGCCTAACAGCCCTTGTGGATCCCCCCACCGAGGCGTGAAGCCAAGAACAACTGTCAAAGCTGCTCAAAACCAGCTGGGACTGTATCCTTCTGCCATGTTAGAGCACCCTAAAAGAGATATCCAGGGAACATGCTTGATGGGCAAGGAAGCTTCTCTCAGAACGTCAAACCCTAGCCTGGCTATAAATTATAATCAGGTCTATATTCTTTGATGCCAGCTCTATAAATAAGGCTATCCTACATAGCCTTATTTTCTAAATGATATCACTCCTCATATCACTTGAGGGGCAGTAGTGTTGTCATTTCCTATTTCTTGTTGTTGTTGTTGTTGTTGTTTTTGCAAAGTTTTCAAAGCAAAAGAAGCACATTCTTAATGGTTAGAATTAAAAGCACACAGCTTAGCCATTTGGAGTTTCAATCCTGTTGACTTCTGTGACACAAAACCCACTATAGCCTTGAAGCCACTAAAACAGGATTGTTTTATTCATGAAGCAGCCAGATGAAATTTAAAGCTATTACTTAGGAAGAACTGTTCACACGACTGCCAACTGCAGCTGCTGAGGGCCAAGTCCCACGTCTGCCTGCAGTCGCATACCCTCCAAAAGAGAAGGCTCCAGTGCAGACCCTGTCCCTGCTGCTGGGACCTCACACTCTCTGCGCTCCCCAGATGCTGACCTCCCCGTGCGTTTTACTGCGTGAGTGGCTGCAGAACAGACCCCGCACGCCAGGACGCTCACAGGCCACGGCCGACGGCTGAACAGGCGCGGGTTGTCCTTGCTGCCCCATGCACTGCTCCAGCAAAGCTGCCGGAGGGGCACACAGCTCAGCCCACGCAGCAGCTGGGCGCTCGGACCGCGACTTTGCCCAGGGGGTCAGCCCGGAGCTGCGCGAACGGCCTCTCCCCTTGCACGAAGATCCCAGGAAGATCCCATGGAAGCGAAGGAAACGGCAGCACAGACGTAAGGTTTAAGCCCCTCTCCCTTGTTAAGCCAAAAGTGTGATTTAGTGTTCAGCATCAGTGTGATCCACAACATTATGTTGCTTGTATTTCATTCCAGAGTTTCATTTGGGGCCTTTGAAGTGATTCTACAATCCAACACATTCATGGAGCTGTAATTATTTAAGTTTTTCAATTTTATTTCATATTCACTTTGGCAAACATCCTCCTTTCCCATATCTCTTATTGTCAAAAGATGCAAATAATGGGACTGAGATAATGGGGTCAAGCTAATACAAGAAACAACCAGTAGTTTAATAAAGTGAATTTTTGACTCTCATCATAAAAAAAAATAATTCCTGCAGCTCAAAACATTAAAAAAGATATACACCATATATAATTGTTAAAACATGTTCTTGTGGCCTGCCAGTCAGTATTAGGACTTTCGTGAGGTTTTGCTCGTGATTTTTTTAAATGTCTAGGGCTGACAGTACTGCCAACTTAAAACACTTTTTCTGCACTGATATCTGATAGAATGAAGTATCCAGGTATACATTATAAGATTCCTAATTTCCTGACCAATTGATATTCAATACTCATAACATCAGCAAGCATTTCCACATTTTTCCAACAAATAAACCAAATGGCTATTTGCCCTACCTTTCAAAAAACAAATGACAGAATAATCCTGTGTTTTATTTAAAGCATAAAATCTAGTGATATGACCTTGTATTTGCATTTTCAAGGTTTTACCTCAGGCGTATGCTTTGCTATCTCTCTAATTAAAGTTGCACCATTTTTCTTGACATATTCATCTGAGTCCTTCAGGCATGTGAGCACAACTGGGAAAATTTCTGCTTCAACCACCAGCTCCGCAAGATCCACTGAATGCTTTGCTATTTGGCTTAGAGCTGACAGCACCTGACGCTAGTAAATAAAAAATGTTATAAAATGAACAGCGTACAAACAGCCTGCAACACACACACTCCTCCATCACATAAGAAGCTATTGCATCAAGGAAAACAAAGCAGGATAGGGAAAACAATTACAGCTTTTTTACAATTCACTGAGTCAATTCATGCACGAATATAATGGCATAGAACATTCACTGGTTCCTGAATAAAAGTTTCTCCTTTGTTTTATCCCATTCAAGCTTGCTATGTAATAACTATATATACATATAGTATATATATACACACACCATTTAGTACTATAATTTAAAAGAATTTAGAGAAATCTACTGAAATTACACTAAGGTTCATAGCATCAATTTCATCCAACAGACCTTATATTAAAGATTTTTATCTACATTTTAGAAGTGGCATTTTTTTGTTGTCCTCTGTTTCTGTTACATAGGAAAAAATATACTAAACATTTTTTTTTGTCAGTTAAACTGCTGGTAAAGTCTTCAACATAGACTATCAAACAGTGCATTCTAAGACATAACAACACATTTAGTATTAACTATTTTACTGTATAATCTGAAGTGTGTAAAACCCATTCTTGTAACTGGATTGTGCAAATGGCATTTATTTCAAATATGTTAGATAATATTAAAGGATGCGTTTTTATGCATCAGACCAAAATATTCACGTGGCACTATATAATTCTTAATAAATAAATAAATAAATTCTAAACACTTTAAAAATTAGGTTAGTTGCTTTTTACAGAACAGCAATTTCATCCAATAGCTAACCATGAACATGTTCAGAATCCTCTTTGCCACTAACCATGTAGTTACATTTTTATAATGTCTGAAACAAGAGCTTTCTAAATAAATATGCAGAGCAGTGCCTCTGGTTCAGTAGCAAGTAATTCCTGGCATAACTGAGATAAAATAATAATTTTGAAATGTACCTTCAGTTTAGCATCAGGGTTCAGGATCATCTGAGCTAAGTGAGCGATAGCTCCTGCATCCACTACTGTCTGTGCTAACTCTGGAGAATGCTTTGAAATATCACTGAGAGTTGAAGCCGCAATCCTTTTCAAAGCAATTTCTGGCTCCTGGATACAGAGCACTAAAAGAGGAACAGCTCCCGCATCCACCACAGCTTGTGACAGTTCTGTAGGTCCAAGGAAAGTAATTAAGTGAGTATGGGTGACTGACCCTTGTGCAAGCCATTTTTCACCCTGACAGATACAGCAAAGGAAAAAGGGGAGGGTGTAGTTCACTGTCTCGACATCTGCATTTCAAATCAGCCCTCCTGGTTTCATAAACCGTGTGGACCAATCCACAACTGAAAAGAATGCAGGTCAATAGATGGACCCCCATTTACATGCACACATTTGAGGTAGATTAGGCTGAAATGGTTTGTTATTCTGTTTTCTTTTTCTTTTTTTAAAGTAAGCAGATGTCAGCTGTTTAAACCCCGGCTATTCTACACTGATCAATAGGAAAGCATTTTATGCACGGCTAACAACAACAGAAAAGCCAAAGTACCAAAATTTTACCAACCACCTAATTAGAGAGCATTTTACTCTCTTTAAATGATAAGCAGATATTAGCATAGATCAAATGCCAAAAACAGAAATTCAGAAAACACACATAAAAGATTTCTCTTGTATGGAAGATTGGAAAAAATGGGGCTTGTTGACCAAAACTAGGTTTTGATAATATATATGGGAAAGGACAGAAGAATTTATATTTTAATGACATGAAAATGTTATCGTGCAGACATAGACAAATTGGAAATATCATCAGTGGGATATTGTATGTTCGAGACTAGTACAATATCCTTAACTATCTGTACCTTAACTAAATGAAGCCAAAAGACCTGAACATATGATTAGCTGACATGGGCAAAAATTATACTATTAGAAATTCATTAGCTCTCTTCATTATATGCAGCATTAATCACAGACTCCCCAAAAAAAGAAAAAAAAAGAAAGAAAGAAATTACTGGATACCACAAGCAAAATTCATACTATAGTCGATCTCCACTATTTTACAATAGCGGTACAAAGTAATAAAAATCATGTAAGATTCAATACTCTATTAGGTTCTTCACACAGTTTTGCTACACCATATTATGCATATCCATTATTATCTTCAACATTTATCTTCAGTTACAGTACCATGGCAACATATGACTATTGTATTTTAAGTCTCTAACTTAGCTTTTGATTTATAGTTCATCAATAAAGAGATTTTCATATTAAGAAAAATAGAGCATACTTCATTAACTATACATAGACTAACACAGTTTTTCATGAAACCTGTAAGTCATGTCATCATTAGGCTGTTCATATCCAAATAAAGTTCCTGAGCAGACCTTTTTTCAATTAGTGAATTACAGCCACATACTGCAGTACGTGTAATATCTCAAATATTTACACTGTATGTTACTTTAAATGACATATTTTAAGCAAAATATAAATATTTCTTTACAAATCCACGATAAATAATGAAGGATTTTTTCATAAACTAATAGAAGATCAGCCCTTCAAGGTTCACTTTTCAAAAAAACTACTTGTCTGAAAATGTGGAGTGTGCAGCCTCCAAACACACACAAATCACAGGGATTCAACAATAACCTGTACCTACAATTTTACAGATTTGTAAGAAAATTTCCATATCTCTATAAAATATTTCAAATATTTCAAAAATATCTCAGATATCTCCACAAAAGAAAAAAAAAAAGAGCTACATATAATTTTCCATTAGGAAAAAAAAGAAATGCTTGATCTCTTCAAAAATGTATTTTATTGCTGTACACTAAGAGAAATACACAATCATCTAATGACCAGAGGTCCACTAAAGGATATGAAGAATTATAATAATGAATAGTCCATCTGTGGTCATGGCTCATGGGCAACGAACTGGGCTCATGGGCAACTCCAAAGCAAACACTGCAATTGCCTCCAGTCTGCCAGGGAGAGGCGAAAAACACGAAAATACTGCCAGGAGCTACAGGGTTGTACTAGAAGATCAAGTCTCTCTGATTCTTTATCATCATGAAGGGCAAGTAGCAAGAGAAAGAGTAACACCTGAAGGTCATAGCTTTGCCCAGGCATGTGAAAATATCCATACAAACTCTTTTTCAAAGGCAAAGTAAATCGGATTCAATTTAAATCACTGATACCATATAAGTGCTGACGGTTACTGTCGGTCATATTTAATTAAATGTTTGTTCTTCCAGTGATGTTTATAAGATACATGACTATTAACTCACCACATACATGTGCCCAAAGACAGACAAGCAGTAAGTGGACTGACAGAAAAACAGGAAAACTGAGGCAGGGACAAAGAAATATGTATCTTCCCATCCCCACCACTACTGCAAATTCAGTCCAAAACTATGATTCTAAGAATTAATGATTCTATGATAATAGCATTTTTTTTTTCTCAAAAGGAGACTCAGACTCAATTGACCTTTCCACTTGGCAGAATGTCTTTAATTCTAATTATATGCCAAAGAACTCAAACTTTGCTATTCAGACACTGAATATAGATATAAATGGAAAAAAAATGCAGTCTGAGAAAGAGTTAAATGAGAAAATACATATTTTCCAGTATATTTTTTTAAAAGATATATTAGTCAAAGCAAATAAGATGGAACAGGTCACAAAAAAAAAAAAAAAAGACTTTTTTGAACCCTGTGCCAGGTCTGTGAACCTGGAAAAAGACCAATAGTTGAAAAGCAAGAGAAAGACAGCAAAGAAAAATTAGTTGTGAAACTTGCAGAAGTCCACAAAAAGTATGAAAACCCAGGGCTTTGGACTGCAATTTGAGGCACAGATCAAAGGATCTTCTAACCACATGGTAATAAGGTAGGACTTCTCCCTACATGAAAGAAAGTAGTAAGTATTATTGGACACATGCACAGAGACAAGAGAACTTGGATTCATAAACTGCCACAAATTAGTTGCTTTTGTCGAGAGGAAACTAAGGAGAATTTTAGCAGAGGGAGATACTGCAGATACAACAGGCAGACGAAATGAGAAAGACTGATTAAAAAGATTGTAAGGAGTCACCAGTTTGGCTCTTCTCAATTCATATGTGCTCATCGGAGACAGGGAACCAAATGCAAAGGACACCAAGGCCTAGTCATGAGCCCTCTTGATCAGAAAGGGCATAAAGCAAACAAAAAAGCAGTCAAGCTCTTTTGTTGATTCCCTCTGAAGTCAATGGCAAGTCTTACAGGATTGACCTAAAGTAGCTTAAAGTGTTACTACAAAAAATCCCTTCATGCTAGCAAGAATAAAATAAATTCAAATATACAAACAGTTCCAGAGAAGGGAACTCAGCTGAGAATCAACACAAGGTTCACTCAAGTGTCAGGTAGTAGACAAACCTGCACTTGGAAGTAAGGCAATTTTCTGTCTAGGGCAGGGACCTTGGGACCACCACCTGCTTTGGTGGCAGCTCTATCCACTGGAGATACCAGCTTTTGACCAGAACAACCTTCTAACTGTATTTTTCTGAGGACTATGTGATTGTGTGGAGACTCCAGTCACTATTACCACTTCAAAATCACAGTTTTATGCAGGCCAGTACAAGCACAGTACTAAAGATAACATCAAAAACAGTGGAAAGAAAAAGAGATAAAAATAACTTTCCTCAGCAGAGGAAAAAAGGTCATTAATTATGAGTTTCTTAATAGGACCTAACAACCAGACCCAAATGGTTGACATTCAGAGCAACCTGGTCTGTCCTCGTGGCTGATCCTGCTTTGAGCAGGAGGTTGGACTAGAGACCTCCTCAAGTCCCTTCCTGAATTATCCCGTGATCCTAAGGGCACCACAGTATGACAGAAAATCAGTATAATTCCTCCCTCAGCAACATTCTTGTGTGTAAGCAAATAGAGTGCTGTTTGTTTGTGTTTTCCTACCCATTTGCAATATGCTGTAGCAGGTAAGAGAGCATGAATAAATCATACATTGGTTGTAGGCAAAGCAAATGGAAAGGTAAGTCACTTCCACGCCTCTCAAATCTAAGAACTCTGCACTTTAAACCCTTCACTGAATATGGTATTAGCAAAAGTTATTTATTAGCAAAATAATTTTCACAGACTTAATGGTATTTCAAACACTTTGCACTTCCTTTCAAACATTTATATACAGTAGAATCAAGGAATGGCAAAATTACAGCACACTGATCTGTATGTGTTGGAATGGCATTAGTGTCTGAGATTCAAGTCAAGGGAACTTGCAAACGAGCAACGTAACTGCACGCGCTACTGCCAAAATCTGGAATCTGACAGGATTTCCATGTTCTGTAATCTCACAAGACATCTGTCTTGACCTAAAATCTCAAGGAATCCAACGACTTCTGGAGACATCTGTTCCCAAAAGAACTGTATTTAAAGTGCTTCTTTTATGAAAGTAGTGTGCTTTTTGCCTTTTTTTTTTTTTTAACTAACCAGAAAACTTCCATTAAAAAAAATCAAAGTGAAAGTCTTTTTTTTTTTATAGGAATGTACACTGCAGATCTCAGAGGGCAGTTTTACACAGTCATGGATGGAATTTCTGATAAAAAGCAAAGAGAGACCCTCCCACTGCAGAACAGGCATCACCTAGTGCTGAGAGCCCTTGCTTGCCCGCAGGGAGACACATCCTGCCTAAAACACGTTGGGGCTTTAATCTGTCTCCAGCATCCCCGGCAAGTATCCAGATCACTGAGCTATTCCTGCCAGGGACAAAGGAGCAACATCCCACACACTTCTTTTTTTTTCCAGGGGGGAAAAAAAATCTTGCCTTTATCTGGTCCCAGTTTGGAATAGAAACAATTTTGAATCAGAAAAATCTTTTGTAGGTGGGGGAAAACATTTCACACCCAATTCTATTTTTAGAGTTCAGACTGCAATATGTATCCACAGACAGTCAATGAGAGAAAACCAGAGCTGCCAACACAAGCATGTGAGCCTAATCCAGTGTTTCTTCAACAGTAAACACCAGATGTTGGTAAGAACAGGTCCATCTATCTTTGTATCCCATCTCCAGCAATATCCTGTTACAAAGGCATGCATATAGCAGTATAAGAAACACATAATAAACATACCATGTACAGAGTAATTTTTCCCCAATACGGCTTCTTTACTCCCAGTAATCATCAGTTAAGGAACTTCCTATGGCCATGTTTTAGAGGAAGGTAAAACCCCCCCAAATGACTTACAGTTGGGCAGCGGGGGAAGACCTGTTTTTTTTTTTTTCTTCACTTTAACTGATTGCATCTAGTGATCTATGCCCTGAAGCTTGCAGCATGGTAGCATGTGCAATTTCAACCTAATTTTGGAAACTGCTGTCTCTATTGCTCGTGTAAATTAACATGAGAGATGCAGCTACTCGCTGTCAGTGAATAAAGAGTTCACAACCATGGAATACCAATTTGTACAAGGAGCTGGTTGTCTTCGGCACCCCTTCATCACCTCCATCTTTGCAGACAGGGCCATCCCAGAGTGAACTGGATCATCCTAAAGATCAGCCAGCATTCAGGCAATGAATAGCACAAAGGGCAATCGAGGCAAGTCAATATTGATTTACTGACATAACAAAACTACAGAACTGTTTATGTTCAGGGTAACACAGACACTTATACATTCACACAAGTGAACACTTTAAAATGACACTTCAACAAACACACTTCAGATGGAAGCAACACTTAATTTCTTCCAAGGCTGGGATTCAGACCTAGCAATCAAAAAGTAGAAGATCTTTAGCACTCAGAAGTACCATCAAAATGAGTCTGCTCCATGGAAAAACAGAAACCCATGAGGACAAATATTGGAGTCCATTCCCACAAATTACCCTAAGTGGGACGAGGAAATCCCACACCTTCTTCTACACTCCAGCACATCACACCAATTAAAAAAAAAAAAAAAAAGACTTTCAAATCCAGTCCAACTATATTTTAAAACTATATCCTAACATAAATCTATCAGCTAATGTTGTGACCCTGGAGTAATTTTAACCTTAAACTACTTGAACAAAAGCCACTCCTCCTACCCCTCCCATCCAGCAGTTTCTTCCCTCATTTCTGTGATCTGTATCTCCAAACTCTTTTACTTGAACTATATAAGCAGCTAGTAAAGGAATTATCTGCTATGTGGATCAGCTTTTGAACAGGAACATGACACTACCAGTGAGTTACATAACCACTCAAGAGAGCGGTACGCTGCTTAATATCAGATTCCTAGGGTCTATTCCTGACTCCCAGAGAAGAGTGTGGTCTGCTGGCAACCGCCATGACTTTGGCCCTGGACGAAACTTGGTTTGTTTTGCTCCAGTGTTAGCTCTTCTCTTTTTATATACATAGTGAAAAAGAAAGGTTTTCAAAAAAGAAAAACAAACTTTGCTTCACAATAGCTGCTTTATAATGTATACAGATTCTGAAAGGTCTTCATGAAGCAAAATAAACTAATTTTCAGGACTGAGGTCCAGTGCATGTCCTCTCAGATCTCCCACACAATCCAGCACTGATGCTATCAGCTATGCCACTTTCCCACTAATGGTGCTGCACTGGCAAATCTGTAAGCTTACAGCGGTTTCTTCTTATTCCAAATTTGAAATTTCTTGACAGTGCAGAAGAAAAGCATATTTTGTAATTAAAATTACAAAAATACAATTTATTACAACTTTCACATAATACAAAGATGAAAGATAACTCATATGAAATCTGTTACCTGAATTGTGGCGGGCAATATAACCAAGGGCCCAAGCTGCAGCTTCTTTCACACCAGGGTCAAAATCTTCCAAACAAATCACAAGTGTTTCCAGCGCTCCACACTGAACTATTGCCAGGGCTAGCTGTGGGGAATGTTTACCAACTGCTCTTAGCACAAATGCTGCTGCTTTCTTGTAGAAACGCTACACAAATCAGGAAAAAAAAAAAATCTTGTTACTAATGTTAAGTAGTTCAAAACATAATACAGTACAGGCATGCATAAATTAGACCTTTTTTAGTAGTAGCAATATCTCAACAGATCCAAATCAGGACTACTAGACATCGCACAAACATTCCTTGTTTGAAACAGCTCACGATCTAAAATTTGCAGTAACTGCATAAACAAACAGAAAAAAAAATGAAGCTAAGAGGATATGGGGAAAAGATATTAGTCTAGATAAATTTGTTTGCTTAAGTGAGTAGGGAGTGATAAGAGCTGCAAAAACAATACCTCTTAGCATATTTAACTAGATTACACAGGTTATACAGGTCAAACTCCTAGAATAATTCTACCCATCTGTGTTATTCACAAGGCTTCCCAATTTCTAATGTATATCCACCATAATATCAGCCCTAGGAGAAAATACTGTTTACGTTTGTAAACAGGAAAGAAACACAGAGAATCAGATCCAACAAAAAGAGCTTAGGATCTGAATCCTGAAATGCTTCAGCGGTGCCTGAGCCCTCGCTGCGATGCCGAGCTGGCATGGAGCTCTCGTCCCCTATACGGAGGGGAGCTGCGGCTCCTGCCCTGCACGTGCCCAAAGCCAGCTCCCTCTGGGCACCTCTGCTCCCTCTGGGCACCTCTGTTGCGCACAATTTAGAGCAAGATCCAGGCATGTGCTCACACTATTCTGCCTATTGCCCCCAGTGCTGGACCAAGCAGATGTTTTCAGCACCTATCACACTGCACACATCAGGTGGTTCCACATAACAGCGCTGGTGGCTGTGGCTTCCTTCAAAAGCACAATTAAAAACAAGTTTTCCCAAAATAATCACATTTTACGTTCTCTTTCTAGAGTTCTCTAGCCACCACTGGGATGCAGAAGATGAAAGTTACATTTCCTTACCCACCTTGAAGTTTCAACACTCAGAGCCCAGGCAAAGCTCTCTGGACAAAGGCTGTTGGGGCCCAGCTGAGCTCCTCTCGAAGCCTCTGCACTGCAGGAAGGGTCACTGGGTCACAACCAGCCTCCTGCCACAGCCATGCGCCCAGAGCCTGCTCTGCAGCCTGGAGGGAGATCAGTCCTCAGTGAGCTCGGCAGGGCTCTCGCTTGTGGTGTCGAAGACACTTCATTCTCCCTTACTCTCTACAGGGTGCCTGGGCACTACAGTGCTAGATACCTACTACTAAGGTATCTATAAATTAAATACTGCAAACCTCACATCCCTTCTGCAACAAGTCCAGAGGAACAAAGAACCGTGCAAGTGCTTTTGCACATCCTGCAAGATGTCCAACTACACTTGAAAACCTGCCCGCAAAGCCAGCAAGGGGCAACTACAGAGAGGGCTCTGCACAGCAACCTGCACCCGGGCTCGTCCCCAGCCCCACGTGGAAGCCACGCAGCGCTCCGTGTTTGCGCAGCCAGGCTCCTCCCAAAGCACAGAAGTCTCCTCTATGCTCCTGGCAACTGTCCCTGCCTTGTACTCTCCCCTAAACCACAACTGGGCATTGCCTGAGAGCTTGCTAGCGAGCTTGGGCCAAAACCGCGTCAGGAAGCGTGTTAGCAATTAAAGAGCATGAATAGCCATGTCCCAGGGCTCGACACTGCCACGGCCTTGCTTGGCTTAGCAGCACAGATGTAATTCCTTAATGCCAAAAACCCAGCGTTCTGGCTTGGTTCAGTGTATTGAACATAATTTACAGACAAAACATTAAACATTATTTAGGGGGAACGTAAGCTGGGGAAACAGCACAAAGGACAGACACCTAGCTGGTGTAAGTCAACGCAGGCTTCGCCGAACGCGGTGACGCTACGACAGTTTACACCAGTCCCCATCTGTGCAAATGTGGCCATGCTATTCCCGCAAGGAACTGTGCTCCAAGCAAAGGAAAATACTTCTGGGTTTTTGTTATTATTCAAAACACATTTATTTACAAACAAGCCATATTCACAGGCACAGTTCAAATGCATTTTAAAGCTGTGTATTTTGCTCAGTTTAATTGACAAAATATTGAGCCGGGATGCGACCCTGTGCCTATTCTTCATAAATCAGTGGAATCAGTATTTATTGTGTGCTCCGAGAATCTGCCCTTTAAGTATAGATGTTGATACACGAGAAGCGAGCGGAATGGAAATGCATCTTTTTATTTTTTTGCCTATGGGAAGTAACAAACTGGGTGCGTTGCTAAACTCTGCATGAACTGCATAATGAGTTTCCTCGGACACCAAGGCACGAGGGCATTCCCTGAGCTCACACTGATCCTGCTGCTGCCCTACGTGATGCCAAATCCCAGCCACCTCGCAGAGGTAACGGAAGAGAGAAATCAGGTTTCTCTGGCTAACTTAGTAAGGCCTCAGTTGTTGGGGATTTTTTTCCCAAATTAAAAAAAAATAATAAATTTTAAAAGAAGATAAAGACTTTTGTTTGCCTCCTCCCTTTAAAATACAAATAAATTAACCAAAATGGTTATAAATTGGTCTAAAACCTGAATTTTCTTTCCCTACTATACATAATGTCTTGACATGAATGTTTTTCTTTGACATATTTTTAAGATAAACTGTATAAGCATTGACCACATATGCAACAATGAAAGCATGCAGTAAGTACTTATATTTATGTTTTTCTCAAAAGACTGAAATGGCAATATACCATTTCCAAGCTATATTTCCATTGAAATCCTGCTTTTCCTAAATCAAATAAATCAAAAATACAACCTGTGATCTCAATACATTTAACTCCCAGCTTGCTTTCTTTTTCCAATTATAAAGAACAGTATTTGAAAGCATTTCTGTTAATCTAGTTTAAGACCCAAACACTAGTGTATGTAAAAAGAGAAGAAAAATGCCAAGGGAAATTAAGAGAGCATCAGATTTATCTGCACTGAACCTTTTTTTTCTTTTTTTTTTTTTTTTTAAGAAATATGAAAATCAAAACATTTAATTGTATTTTCCTGTGCTAGTAGTTTGATATTTTGCATGCTATAGATTTTGAAATTACTATGTTTGGAGATATTAAGTATTCCACTACAGCATTTATATGTATTTTACAAGTGTTTGGTATGAATGACAAACCCTAATCAATTACCACTACAGCTTTCAAATTGTCTCATTTTAAATGGGGACCTTTTATAAAGTATCACTCAACATTTTGAAAACAACGGTGCCATGGATATTTATAGAGCTAAAAGGTAACACAATATTTTAAAGTCAAAATTATATACACGACCTCCCGGGAGTTCGAACATGCATGGTGTCTCTGACTTCAGGAATAAGAGCAGATACCTGAAAAGGAAAGATTAAACCTTCCTTGTGTTAAAAAAAATATTAAGTACAGGATGCCTTACGTTCTGTTCAGACAAGGAGCACACGAGCTGGGGAAGAATGTCTCCCTTCACAACTGCCTCTGCCAGGTCATCGTTGTAATTGGCAAGTCTCCCAAGAGCCAAGGCAGCAGTCTGCTGAATTGTCGGCACCACATCCAGCAAAAGAGGTCTCAGCAGAGCCATCACACCTGAGTTACATCAGAAAGAGTCAACATGCAATAAGTGGAGCTTTATCTGAACATTTGCCTTTATTCGTAAAAATCTGTTAAATTACTATTTGAAATGATAGGAAGTTGTAGGAAATTCAGAGGCATTCCCCTGAAACGAAGTTGGCGCTTGCACGACACTGCTGGCACATAACAGTCTTCCTGCACATTTTTCATAGGTACCAAACACTTCTGAAATATAAAGATTTCACATGCAGAAATAAGCATATTTAAGCATATATTAAAGATACGTGTTAACAAGGTAAATACGCACGGGGAACTCCATCTGGAGGTTCTGGTGAGCTAACACTGGTATGTCGCTCATTATTCAGTCTGCCAACAGAACCTCTACATGGAATTACAACAAATTAGTAATAATTCCATATCAAATTAGTAATAATTCCATATATTATAAACAGTGACTGATTTGGGGACCAATAGCCATAATATATTACATTCTAGACAGAAGAATTAAAGACTTTATTACCACATCATTATTTGCGATGTGTTTATATTACATTCCACAGGGTATCAGCTCAATATGAAAAAAGATAAAGTCCTGTCTTGAAGAAGTTCTTACACATACACTAAACTGTTGAAATTACAGGTATGGTAAGAAGCTATGACATGAACCATAAGCAGTCGTTGCCCAGAAAAGTCCTCGCATGGATAAACATTTGGCTAAAAATAGGAAATGGTAGGGGAAAACATTCCGTTCCTGCAAAAAGAGGAGGTCCCAGTGCAGTTCCTCAAGAGCCTGTGCTGTTTCACATGCTGTTGAAAATACTGATACTCACAAGTGATGAGGAAGAGGGCAGGGATAGTGCCCTGAGAATATGTGCTGGTGACTCAGAGTTATTCAAGGTAGCACCAGCAATGGCTACTATGAGAAAAACCAGACTGCATGACTGGATGTTAAAATGGCAAGTGATATTTTAAGAAGGTAACTGCAAAGCAATATAGTCAAGAAAGCTGATCTGAACTTCACACATACAGTGATGGACCCCAAACTGATCACTGCTATCCAGGAGAAAGATCCTGGGCTATGACAGACAATTCCATTGAAACATCAGCTCACCACTCAGTAGTGGAAAAGAAAGAACACACACCAGCATACAGAGTGCTAGGGAAGGAGCAGAAAACCTAATGGAGACCATCACTGTACTGGTATATTCATCTAATCCTTTCCCCTTCAATAGGGCTGGAAGAGGTTCAGAGACAGGCAACAAGGACAACCAAAGTGAACCAGTCTGTATATGAAAGCAGGTCCCACAGTTCAGTTGGGATATAAGCAAGGCCCACAGCACCTGGTTTAGCTTGGGGAAGGCAACCAGGGATCACACACTGACTCTTGCAAAACTAGGGAGTATCATATGAAGCTAGCAGAGACCAAATTTTAGAAACAGATGATTTTTCACAAAGAACTGTGGAAGTTCTTGCCAACTGACAAGAACTGAACTTGCCAAGGCAGTTCACAGAGGTCCAAGAGAAGACTGTCCAAGTTCCCAGAGCAGAACCTGTTAATAAGTAAACAGAGACCACACACACCTCAGGAGGTCCCCGAGCTACTAACAGCTGGAAGCTGAGCACATGCCCTTCTCCTGCTCTTTTCCTTAAGCATCTGGGTATGTCTCCTTTTGGAGGCAGGACAGTGGGTTAGATGATAAGAGTTGCTCTGAACCCCGTTCTGACAGACATGGCAGTTCTTCAGACCCTGCAGGGAGATTTAGAGCTTAATAGGGAACAGTTCTGAATTAGTTTTATCTTTGATAACTGAGAAAAGTCTACTTGCAAATAAGAACATGGTTGCATAAGGAATATGATTTGTAAGTACTAGGGAAGGGAAATTACTTGTATTGTAGCTCTTTGAAAGTGCTGCCCCTACACCAGCCAGGTGCTGGAAGTAAAACTTCCAAGTTTTAGCACCTCAGCTGGAAAGCAACATTCTCTGAAGCTGCAGAAGTGCTATACTGGAATACTGAACATTCAAAACTATAATTAGAATTTTTTCTATCAGTTGCCTGAGTTTTCCACTAAGTTCATTTGCATCAGACAAAGATTTAGCTGATTGACTATAGCCACAAAAAGAAAATAAGACTTCCTTTCCCAAGGGCTGTGTGTGCTCATAAGCAAGACCTACAATGGTGGGATTGCTGCCCGCACACAGATGTCATCCAGGAGATGTTGTGCACATCATGCATGACAAGAAAAAGGGAAAAGTAGAGGGCTTAGGAATAGTCCAAAATGATGGGGACTGAACGAGTCCAAAAGGATGGAGACTAGAGCAAAGTTTGCCCACAGCTTGTATAGAGGGACAACTTAGAAAGAGAAAATCAGGTTAAGTAGTAATGTAATTCTCCTAGAAAACACAATTTTAACTTAAAAATCAAATTATGCTCTCCAAGCAGAAAAAGCCTAATCGCAGAAAAGCCTAATAAACCATAGATGTCTCTGAATGGGTTTAAAAAAAAAAAAAAGAAAAAACAGCAGCTGTGGTGGCTACACAGACCATTAATGATGTGGCTCTGGGAAGGTGACTCCCACAAACGGAGGCTACACAGCTATGATTGGCATGACTTCCCAGGAGGTTCCCAAGCCAAAAGAACACAGACATTAGGAGACACAATAAAAGGAGAAAGGTGAGATGAAGTTATGTCTAGATAGCAGTGCAGAAGCACTAAAACTGGCTCTCCAGCATGCACCATTTTAACACGTATATATAGAGCCCATATAAATAGCTCTGGTATAGCTGGGACCTGCTCTCGCTCCTATCCAGGTCAAAGGGAGCTGTAAGAGGCTCCTGCATAGACACTCCAGCCTTGCAAGGTCAATGGAAGTTCACTCAGCACTTTGGAGGAATCCCTTACTACTTCATGATGTAGCCAACAGACTGACCTCTTCTCACAAATTTCTTCAAAGAGTGTTTACAATCTCATTAGCAAAACAGATTTCATATCAAAATGTGTTACGTAATTTATAGGATAAATTAAAAGACGGGGAAAAAAAAAACCACACATCACATAACAACAACAACACCATGTACCTTCTGTCAGCTTATCCTCCAATAAGTCACCCACACCCTCTACAGGAGAGCATTTTCTTGTTCTTCCCCTCCAACATGAATTGCATGGTCAGCATCTGCTGAAATTCCTGCAGGGATCTCCTGCTGTTCTGACTCTTTACACTGAAGATATTTAACAGTCAAAGGAACAGTCAAAAATAGGACGCTTGTGTTTAGCGTAGATATTAGATTTGAAACTTCCATGCTGAGATGATACAGAACTAAAATTTGTTTTGTGAAAAAAAAAAAGGTTTTATTGATTTTAAAAAAGGTTGAAATTATCAAAAAAAAAAAAAAAAAAAAAAAAAAACAAGGAACATCTCAATGTGCAGTGTTTTGTCCCTGAAGATCCAACAGTCTGCTGGCTAGCACATTCAGCCAGGATATGGAAGACAGCTCAAATCCCACAATTGAATCATAACCTCAAAGTTTCTTACACTAGAAATCAAGTACTAAGCTGTTTGTGTTACTGGCCCTTCCAAGGAGATGAGGTCATCACACTGTGCTAATTTGATTGACAATTCCATCTGAAGATGGAAGAAATCTTTCAAACTGAAGAACCTTCCTCTCTCAAAGGTTTTCTCTGCATTACTACATTTTCAGAAGGATTTTGTTTGAAGAAATTGCTGTTTTACAGCAAAGAAATTCTGCAGTCAAATATTTTTAGCCATTTTGACATCTAACTCACCTTGTCTCAGCAGAAAGCACCATCTCCACTCAAAGTCATGCTGCAAAATTTACATACTAAGTCACCCAAAAGAGCAAAAGTAATTGTCCATTTTCTCTCCCATTCTTTAAGCACAAAGGCTGATGTCCTTGAAATTCAGTAAATATTTTAATAGCCTAGAATTACTGTAGGTCAAAGGAAGCCATCAGCTAAGTTCAGACCATGCAGCATGTTTCTGGCCTGCATGATACACTCAGCCACTGTAAATGTAAAACACATTTTGACAAGTTTACATACACATTTACTTTGAGCTGATGCAAATATGACACTTACATGAGTTGTATTTTCAAGATTAGCTGATGCAGATTTCACCTCCAGAATATGCTAAAAACCTTGAGCCAGCATGGCTCCCGATGACCAACACCATTTATTTCTCATTTAATTCTCTATAGTATAAAGCATGTAAAGCATGGTGATGACATTGAAGTGTCAGCACAAAATGCTCCACTGTAAATTTTTTTAGCTAATGTAAGTGAAGGTGAGGAAAAACATGAAAAATGAAATGAAAGTAACTGTTTGGAAATAGATACAAGATGCTAAAACAGGGTATATTAAAAAAAAAAAAAGTTAGAAATTGGTAGAAACTGTGCTGATCATCAAGGAGAGTATATTTTCCTAAAGTGATGGCTGAATGTGAGAAAAGATAGTGAACAAATAATTATCATGACAAGCAGCTTGGTGGTACAAGAAAAGGGGGAAAAAATCAATTCTTGTTGCTGTACAAGCCTTATATTGACATCAAATTAACTGAGAATTGACAGCTGTGTATAGTCCTAGATTATACTTGCACATTGAACATAATTAAAAGCCTCTATTTCCCTTTCCTACATCATCTAAAATCAGTCTGTTTCTCTGCATCGAGATTCTATCCATCATTTCTGACCGCTCTGCAAGACCAACCATTTGAGAAGTTGGCATCATTTTCAATACTGTCACATCTTCAGTAAACCAAGTATTTCTCTCTTAACAGCACTTAGGATAAATAAACATCAATTCTGAGAGTTTAAAACTGCTGCTGCTCAGGGGTTGTATGTCTGGCACTATAACACCGATAGGAAAGCAAAGATATCTACCTTTCCTTCCACAAGCCACACAGACACTGCAGGAAAGGACAGATGTCCTGACACAGAAGGGAGCTTTCTTGTCCAGGGCCCAACTCTTATTTTCTCTTTGGTGAACTCCTCTGTTGGATTTTTTTCCTTTCTTTGAGTGCCCTGTCTAAAGCAGTCTACCCTTCCTCCCCAAAGAAGCCCCAGTCAGGGTTCCTACCAGCATTCTGAATTAAAATCAAACTACTTTTATGATTCCTTAAGGCAGAAAAATAGATAAGAAACTTCCAACAACTTTCTCTACTGCTCACTTAAAGGAATAGGGCCACAGAGACGAGGGTGCCGCAATGCCTTGCCTAGAATTTTAGGGGAACTCTTTGCTCTTCTAAACAAATCTCTTCTGATAGAAGTGGGAAACTCACTAATTCAGAAGCAGCTACATAGAAAGTAAAGAATCACAAAATAAGGCATTTGGACCATTAGACTAGATTTGTTTTGGAAGAGTTCCCACAAGCAACTCAGAAACAGGGTAACACTGAACTACTGCCAAATATTCTTTCTTGCATCACATAACCCTGACTAAGCCAGACCAGGAACGATTCTGCTGTCTGTCCTCGGTTTCCCACTCACTTGTTTTGAAGAACGATGCACTTGAGAAGCTGCATCACCCCCAGCACACACTGCTCAAGTGGGGCTGTTGTGCACCGGCCTCATCCACTTCCCTCTAGCAAGGGCTGCCTGCTGTCTGTCTTTATGTGCAGTGAACTCAGGGCAACAGTACGCTCCAAGTTTTTCATTCCACATTTCTTCAGCCAAACAAACAGTAACTCCACTGGAGATAGTGGCTTTTGTTTGGTTATTTCAATGTCTTAGGGAAAAAATACCTGAAAGTCTGGCAAAATTTCCTCCCTCAACCCCCTTTCCTACCCACCCCGCCACGAAAATGTAATTAATTGCAAGTCACAGAAATTTCGCTCTGGGTTTCAAATTCTCTCTATTCCTGCACTTAAAGATAACCACTTCTCCCTTCTGTACTGGATACGGGTTTTTTGCATATAAATTTTAAAATGGAAATAAACATAATTCTTTGCTAGTTTTGCTGTCTCTTTGATACACTCGCATCTTCAAGATGAAAATTTGCCCCTTAAATCTAGTGTAATGTTATGTTCACATACTTGTATGCTACTGTTAGCCAAAGAACATTCCCTGAACTAAAAATAAAGCTCAAGCATTTACCATATAATCTTGATTTTTTAGGAGTCCTGGTGTCAGATTCAATGGCTTGACAAGGAAATTAAGTGCAAATTTATTTCTGTATCACCTCAGCATCTTGTCTTCAGCAACTTTTCCCTAGAAACAGTACAGCAGTGAGATTTCAATAGGAGATTTAAGACATTTCCCAAATGAAGAGTGAGGAGGAGAAGTTTCCCTCGCTCGTGCATCCGTGCATCTCCAGGATGTAATGCCCAGGAGTGACTCACGCCACGCAGGGACCCAGCACCATGACCCTTCCATGCCCAACACAACTAGAATCCTTCAAATACCAACCAGACCAGGAGTGCAGTTTGGTAACAGAGGCTCTGGGCAATCAAGCAATTTGTCACACAATTTGTCCCCAGATGGCAGGGAACGCAACACAGGTTCAGTCTGACAGTGGGGCTGGAGAATTTGGAGAGAACAAGGAGCAGTTTCTCCCTCCTTAAAAGCTGACCTGGACAGTCATTTCCAAGAGCCCATTTCCTCATCACAGAACGAGACTGATCTGGTTTAGAGATGTCTGAGTTTATGAAAACGCCTTCCATGGGGCCACCAGCAAAATTCCCACACAGCTCTTCACAGCCACCAGGAGCTGTTTCCTTGCAAAAGCCACCTCCTGAGGTGAAACACATGTTGCCAACAAGTTCTACCTGTAACGTTTCTACCAGGAAAACTCCAAAAGGACCAGGGGGCAGAGAAGAGAAGGAATCGTGGAGCAGCTGAGAGCTGCTGAGCTTTCAGATCACTGCCCTTCAGCAGCAGACAGTCCTCTGGCCTTGGTAGCATTTTCTTTCTCTTCCCCTGTCACCTCTCTGGCACTTTCCTTAACACCCGAGTTCCTTTCATTTCAGGTGCCTCCTTCAACTGAATACTGAAATGGGCTATATGGACCTCCCCCTGACAAGAACACAGATGCTTTCTAAGAGAGCAGCCCTTTCTCTGTGCAGCTGACGTGAGAGCTGCCCGTCCCGCACATCCCGGCTTTCTGACGGGATGCTGTGTGAGCAGAGCACATTCCTTTATATCCCTGAAAATGCAGAACCACATTCTGGAATCCTTTCCCAGAACCTGATCCTCCTTGCAGAGGGCCAGGTGTCCAGCTGGCACATTTAAAATAGGTGCATCTAGAATATGCATGCTAAAAGGAGGAGTCTGGAAAAAAATAGAAGAAGGGGGAAAAAAAAGAAGTTTGTAAATTGCACCTGGGGAGTAAATCTAAACACCCTTTTCTTTGAAATAAAGATTCCTGAAACCACTCCAAAGCTTGGGGAATACAGCTTTTAAAGGCTGTGACCAACGGAATAGCTCTGGAGCCAGGAGAGAACTACTCCTCCTGACATCATCTTTAGCTGGAAAAAATAAAAATAAAAGAGGGAGAGAGAGCATGAAGCAGGAGGAAAGCTGCCACATCACAAGCATTAGTGATACAGCCCTTGTTATAAGAAAGCCAGCCCAGCCCAGCCCCAGCCCCAGGCTCTTAACATCAGGAAAACAGATATAGGGAAAGGTACCCAAAGGTGCAAGGAGCAGCAGGATTCAACCCCACTGGTGGGTGCAGGTCTGTGCAGTGCCCCCAACCCTGGTAGGGAGGAAACCACTGATGCCCTAAAAGATTAAAAACAAAATCTCAGCACCACAAACTGTAGTTGAAAAAAAGAAATAGGTATGAAGTTTTAGTTCATACTACAGTAGAATACAAAAATGACTACCCAGAAATAGCATGGGCCTTGTTCTGACATATTTATTCACAGTGAACTGTAAATTCCTCAGCAAAAACCTCTGTTTCAAAGCCACTATTTACATAGCTTTGCACTTCACAAAGCATAAAAAGAAAGCAAAACTAGACCTTTAATGACTCTCTCTCTCAGAAATCTACTGGAACCAGTTCAGATTTTCTCCTAAATTTTCTGAAAGGCCAAAAGTCGCCTGACTCGCCGCGCAAGCAGCGGGCTCAGGTTCACCTGGTTTCACTGTAATTGAAAATGGCTCTTCTGGGATCCGCGACCCTGGCAGAGGGGTTGCGGGGCCAGCGCCAGTGCTAGGCTGCACGAGCTGGAGCTGCCAGGGGAGCAGGTTTGTTCTGAAGGAATATGCTCCAAACTGGGACTGTCAAAGCAGCTTCGCCCATCAGCCACGGGCCCTCTAGAACTGCGGTTTGACAAGTGAATTGCCTGCCGTTGTTCCAAGCATGTGTTTACCAAATGAAGAAGGCTTAGGATACTTGGGGGAGGACGTTTTTCCCCTGTATATTGGCATGAATTAAACATTCAAAGGACAGGTCCTACAATAATTATTCATGTTGGAATTTAATCATAAGGAATTACCTCATCAGAACTCACCAAAGCAGCACAGAGAACTGGAAAAGATACAGGAAGAGGTTCTGGAAAGAGAATTTATCTGATCACTTATTGCAAGATCTCTCATCCCTGAAAGCCGCTGTGCTCCAAAGGATGAAACCCTCGAACCCTCCTGAGCAGGACTGAGGCAGGGCCACCTATGGGGCTTCGCAAAAGTCTGGGACCAGATTCTAGCTACAACCAAAGTCAGAATTTTGGCTCGGGGGAGTCAGCTCCAAGAGCCAGAGTGACGCCTCCAAAGGAAGCTGCCCTGGGAATATCCCGCTTTCTTTTCCTGGCCTTCAGCTTGCCAGCCCCACTCGTGTCACTGCGATCACACTGGGGCTACCACAGAGCAGGACATGTGTCTCAGCAGCCGTGTAAGAAACTCTCACCTCTGATGCCAGCCACTTGCTCCCCTTCCACGGCAGCGATTGCCACCACGAACTCGCAGCTCTGTCAACCCGATGTGATGCTGCGCCAGCAGAGCTCCCAGTGCAGTCAACGAGTATTTTTAAGGACTTTTACATAACGTTAGCAGGTCTTTCACAACAGAACAAGAAGGTCTCAAAATATTATTTAATGTTTAGTATTACACTGAGAGTTTATCAAGAAGGCTTCGGCAGATGGGAGCAAATGTTTTATTCCTTGAGCACTTTGATCTCTCATTTTTGCCAGTTTGAATTTGGGATATTCTGGGAACATTAACCATGGCCAGCAGTGCAAGGATACACTTTAAGGGCTCCGTTTTGCTCAAATTCAAGGCAGTGTAATCTTGCCTTCCCTTTCAGCTGGAAAAAGACTGAATCCTGGCAACCTTTGAGATCCAGCAGAACTTTGCCAAGTGCCCTTGGACTCCTAATGCTAATGGAAAAATGACAGCAGGCAAAGACTTTCTTCTTTTTTAAAAAAAGAGATCTCCTTAAGGAATAATTAACTTTGCTTAACAGAATGAGCGAGTAGCCCCCCATCTTTTTACATAGAAATCCATATGAAGATATGTAGAGAGAAATGGCATCTTTGTTTCTCAAATCATTGCTCTCAAATTTTATTAGAGGCAACTCACTGGATCAGCACCATAAAAGGCTTGCAGGGTGGCTGCAGACAGCTCTGTCTCCGAGTACTTGTACTGGTCCTTTTTTTTAAGCAGTTAACTACGTGTCATATAGGCTGAGGTTTTAAAACCTGTGTCTGGAATACCCAGAAAAGGTCAAAACTAAGAACTGCTGGTATATTTTTTTAATTATGAACTGGTTTTAAAGACAGGATTTGGCAGAAGGGAGTCAAATATTTGTGGGCCTTGGTAATTCAAATAATTTGTGAAAGGAAACACTACATTTGCAAACATTGCTCTCTTTTCTAGCATCTCAGAAAACATTTAAAGCTTGTCAGAAAAAAAAAAAAAGAAAAAGAAAAAAGCAGCTCGATACCCAAATGTGCCAAGAAGGTTCATAGAAGAAGGTTCATGTGCTGCCCAAATGCATTTTTTCACACTAGTACCTAGGGCCCGATTCTGCATTCCTGGGACACGTAACCCTTAGAGAAACAGCAGCTACGCACAAAATAAAGTCTCAGCTCTTCAAACTGTTTCCTCTGCACAAGCACCAGAGCAAGTCTGAGGAAAAGCTACTATCCAGATTACATTGAAAAACTATTTTAAGAACAATACAATGTAATTTAAGTTAGCCTGCCATTTTGTTTGCCTGCTTAAAACAAAAATGTTCAAAAGAAAACAAATTTTTAAAGCATTTAAGAGTAAGAACTCGGCTTTAATGGCAATTCTGTATGTGGGCAGCTAACAGATCCAGAGCTGTGAATTGTTATAGGGAGTCTTTTCTCACAAATAAAACATAAGCTACTCCTGTCACCAAACTATCACATTTGAAAGTGAAGATAATTGTATAAATTAAGGTGGTAGAAGGAAAGGAAAGGAAAGGAAAGGAAAAGAAAAGAAAGGAAAGGAAAGGAAAGGAAAAGAAAAGAAAGGAAAGGAAAGGAAAGGAAAAGAAAAGAAAGGAAAGGAAAGGAAAGGAAAGGGAAGGAAAGGAAAGGAAAGGAAAGGAAAATTCTGGACTCAGTCCATCGCTCCCATAATGAAAGTCAATAAGGAGAATTTAAGGGATCGATTTTCAACAAAACTATTTTCATACGAAGTTGAAAAAGTGTTTTTCTTCTGAGGCTTCTGTTTGTTTGTTTCCCTTGTATCTCTCAGGGAAAAAAAAGGGAAAAGAAAACAAAACAAAACAAAAGAGAGAGAAAAAGAAAAAGGGAAAAGAGACCATCACCTGTACAGGACGTGGGAAACCGGCGCTACACACAGAAACGAGCACACGGCCGTCTCTGCGCGCCCCTTGCGCGGCGGCGGCTCCGCCGCGCGTCGAGAGGCGCTGAGGGTCCGGGGGGCGGCGGGGACGGGCCGCGCGGGCGCGCAGGGACACGGGCTGCGCGGCGACGAGAAGCGCAGCCCGAACAAGCGCCCGCCGGGCGCGAGCGGCCGGAGAACTCGCGCACCGGCGGGAAGGGGAGCCGCGAGGGGCCGCGCGGGCGCGGGGGGTGCCGCGTACCTGCGTTTTGGAGGGTCTCGATGTTCTGCGCGCGGGAGGCGAGCTCGGCCACGGCCTGCACGAACTGCGTCCGGGCGCGCTGGTACTGCTCGAACACTGCGGGGCCCCGCCGTCAGAGCCCAGCACCGGTACCGGTACCGCCACCGGTACCAGTACTGGCACCGGTACCGGTACAGCCGCCCTCCCCGGCCCGGCGCGGCCCGCCCTACCTTGCAGGACCTGCCGCTGGCTCATGGCGCCCGCGCTGCGCACCCGCGCAGGCCGCGCTGTGGACGCGTCTCCCGGGCAACCGGGCGGAAGCGGCGCTGCGCGGGGCGGGGCGGGAGGCGCCACCGCCTCGCGGTGACATCACGC
>VWPW01004698.1:236403-265197 GCA_013389825.1 Crypturellus undulatus | reverse complement strand
GGTCCGCTCCGCGGGGGCGGCGGCTGCGGGCGGGCCGGGTCCGCCGCGGCAGGTTGCGCCAGCTCGGCGGCGCCCGCTCCGCTGCGCGGGAATTCTCGGCGGTGCCTCCGGTTCCAGCGAGGGACGTGGGGAGCCGTGCAGCTCCCGCAGGAGCCTGCGGAACAGAGCTCTGCGGTAGTAGAGACCTAGTGTGTATTAAATCAGAAAGCCATGAATAGAATTGCATCAGTTCACCAGTCCTTCTATATACAAATACATACATGTGTGTGTCTGTCATTAGATACGTGTATCAAATGTTACTTTATTTTTTCTGCATAGCTATGACTAGCTGACTTGGGAGCACAGGATAGTTATTTAGACTGCTGTATCACTTGGGCAAAGGCACTGCACATTCTGGCATACAAATATTGACGTGGACCAAGAGACGGTACAGACTTCACTGATGATTCAATAAAGACATACAGAGATTTTCTAAGAACAGCTCTGTGTTAAGCTATCAAATTCCTAATGTGAGGCATTACTCAGTTAATGTTTATTTATATATTTTAATATCGTCAAAATCCCCCAGATATTTTTAATGTGATATTTTATGTGGAAGCAATGAAATGTCATGGATCAGCAATGGATCAAGTTAGGTGGCTGATCTAATAACATCTAGGTAAAGGCCTTTTGATGTTACTTGAATTGTGATAGATAAAACCTCTGAATAAAAACAACTGGAAGTGTACAAAATATTTAAGATATTGTGTTTTCCTTTCTGCCTTGGACAACAGCATTCATGTATATTTTAGCCTTCTCTGAACAAACTTCTGCAGAACATTTCATAAAGGACAACTCAATATTGAAATATGCTAAACTTAAAAAAAAAAAAAAAAAGAGTAGGAGCTGAAAAAAAGAGTAGGAGCTGAAGGCCCCTTCCAGCTTTTTTGATTTTGAAATCACATTCAAATATTGTTAAAAATGCATTCTTTTGTGTAGAAAGATATGTATCAGAAGTTCATTAGATGTAACTGGAAACACAAACCAGTGCTAAAACTGAGTTTCTGCTTCTGAATAGGTAAAATAATAGAAAAAAAGAAGAACATTTTCCTTCTTTAAAATCTTTGAAGTCTTAAATTTTATTGGTAATACGAATTGGTGAGACAGTCCATTGCCATTAAATCAACGGGCAGTGACTCACCCTGTGCTGAGCTGCAGCCCATTTGTAGGTGGACGACGGTGCTGCTGCTGTCAGAGCCCATGGCTGGGCTCCATACTAGAAAAGAGCCTTGAATTTGCCATTTTAATTTCATCTGAACTACTCAAGGTAATTGGCTGGTAGGGGATTTAATTGAAAAGCTGTGAGGAATTTTGTGTTCATATTTATATTCATCCTTCCCACTAATTATAAACAGCCATCTGAGAGCCTGGTCCTGCTGCTGAAGCCAGTTAAAATTTTGTCCCAGTAGGAGTGCTAACATCCGGTTTTATCAGTATTTTAATCTCATGAATTCATCGTTGGATTTTTCATTTATCTCTTTTTGTGGTACTGTACCTGTGTTATGTCACATCATCCGTCTGCATGGCAGTGCTTGCAGATTCCTCAGTGTCGATGCGATACGCGGGTACGGACACAACAGCCGGTGCCTTCGGACTTGAGAGTTTCCTGGCACTCCAGGTTGCCCAGTCGCTCTGTGGTACAAACAGGAGTTTGTTTGCTTAGTTTGTATGCTTTTACCATGCCCCAACTGGAGTAAAACAGAAAATTACAATGACGGCAGGATCAGGCCCTTAATCCTTCTCTACTGCATATATATACAATATATTAGGCCTCATGATTTGAGGAAGAAAGAACATGCAGATTATTGCTCTGTGTTCTGCAGTAATTCATTCATTCATGCTCCTGATCAGATACTTGGGCATAAAAATTAATAGCACTGAATTGGCGAACTCTGAGCTTCAGAGCTCTGGGTGACAGAATTGCTGTTAATTTAAATTTTGCCAGAAATGAAAAAGGCATTACAACAGAAAGGTGGGGAGGCAAAATACAGCTGTATTTTTATAGTTGTAAAATATAGCCCCTGAACGTATGAAAAGGCAACATAAAATGGAGGAGGAGAAGAAAAACATAAAATGGAGGAAAGGACAAAACTCTGAACAGCAGAAGTACAGACATAAAGAGATCACAGCTATAAAAAAAAAGGCTAAAGCCTCCTTGCAAGATCACATATTCTTTTAAGTCTTTGGTAATTTTCATCACAAAATTTATCCATTCAGTTCCCCTGCCCAGTCTGTCAGCCTGACTTTTCCTCTTTTTTTTTCTCTCGCTCTCTTGTTCCCCTTCTTTTCCCCCCATAGGGGGTGAGATTGTTTTTCAGATTATTCGCTCTGCTTTACTGCTTGGGCATAGTGCGCACACCCCTTTCATTATCATTTCTGAGAGGAAGTTAAACTGCATTTTGAAGAAAGAAAGTACAAAAGAAATGCATTCACATTTGAATATTAATTAATCAGTGAAATGAACTACCGCAGTCCACCCAAGCTCGTATTTTTAGCAGTATATGCTTTGTCAAAATAATGCAGCAACGTTCAAACAAGGGGCAAACCACTTAGCATGTCCGGACCACTAATGCATAAAATTTAAGTGTTGGGATGAGTGTTTTTAAATGCCTCAAAACAGCATTTTGTCTTCTATATATTGTTCTCCACTGGGTTAGCAGATAATAACCTAAGATGAGATTTCTAACATTGATTTTATGCAAAATTATTATTGACTTCAATAAGAGTTTCATCCACAGGTTAATGGAATGCCCCTGAAGTCTTTCTTTTAAGTAAATAGCAAGGCTTTTTTATTATAAAGTATATTTTACTGAAGTAATCTTTGAAATAGGTAAGAACAGTAAATAATAGGTAACTGTTTATGACAACATTTTTTTTTCTTACTTGTCTTACTAATCTAAAAAACAATGTTAATCATGTGTCAGTCATTGACATTAATTAATTAATTAATTAAAATACACACACCCCAAAAGGCAGAGGAAGATTTCTCTCCTATCACTAGCACAAAAATGAAATATAGCAACCAACATACCACCTTGAACCAAGCCATGCATGGATTATTAATTTGATGCGGTTCTTATTGATAGTCCTCATATCCAGTGAAAGTACAATACTTGTCACATATTAAATATATATATATGTCTGTATATTTTTTAGTATAATTATAATTCCCATAAATCCATGTTTGGCTATGGGTAGGGTTTATTTCAATAAAATATGCTTTCTTTACTCACAAATAATACTGATAAACAGATCATCAAATTAACTTTTTAATTAAATGTGTGAAAGCGCTTGATTTATTTCATTTACATAGAAGCTATGGCAGCTGAATATATTTTTGATCAGGTATTTAACATTTCTATTCCAAGTTAAGCCTGAAACCATATTTGTTGTCTAGGCAGTATTTTTGGAATTAAGTTATATTAACTTTTTAAAAAGCAAGAACTTAACATTTCAATTAGCTTAATTCTGACTCGTTTGTACCTTCTATTGCCTTTTTTTCACTTAAACATATATTTTTCATGCATATATCCTTCAGGTATATATGCTTAAGGTATAAATAAACACTGTAAAAAAACTTACAGTTTTCACTTTAAGTTATTTAAAGCTATTAATGTTTCAGTCTCTGTTTAACTACTGAGGTGAGAGTGGTTCCAGAGGTAAGCAGAGAAGAACTTGTTTGAAACATCATAGTTCATCTGATTTGTAGCGATGCAAGAAAATCTTACATTCATTAAAAGTTCAAGTTTTCCTTCATGTAACTGAAAAAAAATCAGATCATTTTAATCAAAACTGTCTTTAATGTATTTGAATTTATACCATAAATGCCAACTAAAATCACACTGATAATCTGTACATGTTTATGTCTAGGATTGAAAGAAAAATAGTAACAAATAGACATGTAAGCAAGCTTTGTTATGATGTACTACATAATGCAACTGCTCAGGTAATTTTGTCTTTTTTGTGAGTTTTAACATTTTGTGAGTTTTAACACAAATTAAGTAAAACTGCTGTATTTACTATGCTTTCAATCCTTTTATTTTAGTCTCAAATAGGGAAATAAAGCTATATAGTTCATAATATATTTATTCTTTCTTAAGATAAAGCTCTCATTTCTTTGGCTACATTTGTAGAAAATTATAAATAAGGCCTACATAAAGCATGCACATCTTAAATGGGGATGGAGAAATACAAAAAATTCCCCCTGCTTGAGCAGAACTACCGAGGTACTTCTGTACTTAGTCCTGTATTGCAGACAAATATAGTTTATCATACCCACAAAAAAATCCTAGGAAGTGCTTTTTTTAATGATTACATTCGTATTTTCTCTTTGTAAGCAACATTTATTTGCAGTAGATTTTTGCTACCCTTCAGAGCAACTGATATAATTTACAGATATTTCTTAAGTTGTACGTACTGTTTTCATGCTATTCAGGCAGCATTCAGATGCAAGCGTTGCAGACATTACTCACAGTTCCCTTACATTTAGCCTTATTTTTTAGATTTATTGAGAAATGTCTAGTCTCTACGTGCTTTTAAAGCCTAAGCCAAGTACATTCGAAGCTTGACAGTGTTTTAAGTAAGACTTTTTCACGTGTTCGTACACTTAGTGGAAAGATTGTAGTCTCACTTCTAGAAGCTTGAATGGAGGATATTATGCTCTATTGTCAGGAAGCGTTCACAGTCTGTCACATTAGTGTGAGAGATGTGTATAAAAGAGTAATTATTATAAGCTGACATCCAGAAAATGTAAATAAAAATAGATAAACCTTAAAGGAAAACTAGTCTGTATGATTTAGGTACTATTCGTGACCAGATGTTTAATGTCAGGACACTAAAATGTTATTTAGCATAGGACCTAGACGGTAGAATAATTTTGTGTTTATACAAGAAACAGAAATGTGTTTTTCTTAGCTCTGCATTTAGTTAGTTCCTTATCGAAGTAGATAAATACCAAAATCTAAACACAATGAGTTATCAGTAATGCAGTATTTAAATAGATGAATGGTATAATACTTTTAATTCCTTTGGTATGGTTCAGCCATATCAGACAGAAAAAGTATTTACATCCAATAAGAAAATGTGCAGTTTTCTAAAAAAGAGGTAGCAAATGCTGTAGCAAGAGAGATACTAAGCAATGTGGTTTTTGATTCTGCTGTTAGAATTAATCCTGCTGTTTTATGAAAATGTTTGATTCTGGTATTATAGCAGAGATTGCCTGCCAAAATGATAGATGCCTTAAAAGAAGCTTTGATAAATAAAATCCTGCCAACCTTGGCAATCACAGCTTCCTTTTAGAAGTACTAAGAATGGCAGAGTAACATTTAGGAAATAGTCTTATATACAATGATTTATTGTATGTAAAGATATTAGGGCTAGATCTGCAGCTCATGTAAATCAACATATCTCCCTTCAAGGTTCTTGTATTGCTTTGTATCAGCAGAGAATCTGGCCCATATCCATTATCTAGAGGGAGTATCAACTACTACAAAGCATACTTATCTAACCAGAAGCAAACGTAGTTTGCGTAGCTCATTGATGTTTCTTGTAACACTTATGTTAACCTTTATAATGCGATAAAAATCTGGCACGGTTATGTATGGTTACAAATTATTTGAGGTTGATAACATCAACAGTTATAAACTAGTATTTATCAGTTTTTTAAACTGCTTATAATTACATTGATAAAAGCTTAACTTGATATTGATGAGGGACTGGTAATTTAGGACCTTTCTGTTCCTCTAATTGACTTTTCTGGGAGCAGAATTAGGCCTGCTCTCTGAAACAATTCTATCTATCCAAGTAGCATGTAGTTTTACTAAAAAGTCTATTATATTTTGGGGGTTCTCCTTCAGAACATATTTCATATCTAGTGACCTACACACTCTATAGAGCCACTAAGTTTAAACGTCTGCCTTTTACAAACAGACAAAAGTGGTGTCAAATCACTGAGAGTTAAGCTCGGAGGCAAATATCTACGGTGTCCAAGTGAAAAGGCTTAATTTAAAATATTGCCCTGTGAGAAGCAGATTAACGCAGCAAACCTGATCTCATTCTTTATTTGTTTGACTCAAGTAATGAGAGAGGAATTTTAATAATTATTAGAATTTTGAGCAGTAAATATTTTGTATATGTAGTATCTCAACTAGTGGATTTAGCACTGCCACTGTTAGAGCTATTAAGGAACAGAGCTAAAAGCAACTGACGGGCAAATCACAGCATTGAAATACATGGAATTTTACACGTGCTGAACACTGTGCTTTGTTTATCTAACATCGAGTTTATTTCAGGTCATAAAAATAGTTTTGACATAAAAGTACTGTTGTGATTTCTTGCCTGCTTTTTTAATGGCAAGTGACATGGCCAATATTGCAGAACAAAGAGGAATGCTCTGGTGACCTTAAATTTATTATGTTGGTAACATGACTGAAAACTACAAGTGTCCATGTACTGTCTGTTTCATGCAAGATTTATTTGTTGTGAAAGAAAGCCACGATGGTTGGTTAGTGAATTAGGTCAATAAGCAGTAGGATAGTGATAGGGGAGATTCTATTGCTCTTGGGGATTTAGGCTTCCTAGCACGACATTTAAATCAATAGGAATCATCAGCTACCCTAATCTGCCTGTACCGAATAGCACTGGGCCTGAGGTGATGGAAAAAAAATTGGAAGAGACCCTAGGAAATTGCTTTTTTTTCCTGGGATAATTAATGAAATGTGGTCGAGTAGCTACTTATAAAAGTATTTTATCTGCTTTTGTTGTATGCATCATTTTATTACAAAAAAAAAAAAAAGAGTTTTCAGAAGTTACATTTTAACACTAATTGTCATCATCACTTGTTACTGATGCACTCAGACTTCTTCAATTCTTGTTCAATTTTTTTTTTCAAATTTGTCAGTAACTTGTTAAAATGTAAACTAAAAAGAGACATAAGAGATTCTCATTACAGTATAAATGAAAATGTTGGGATCCTGGCTTGCAACTACTGGAATTAATCTCAGACAATATTGATACAGTAGAAGTGTGAACAGAAAGTCAGAGTTAAATTTATAAAGCTATCCCACACTTACAGAGGATTCTATATTTTGGAGATAAAGTGAACACTTTGGTAATAATCAAGGTGCTGAGGATACAAAAACAGAACTAAATGAGTGCATCAATGAGGCACAAGGATAAATCTACATTATTTCACATTCTGTATTTTTACTGAGCAAAAAAATTGAGAGGAAGATGAGATTAATTGAGATGAATGTATGCTGCCATAGAACTACTTAGAAAACCAAGAAACAGTGTTTTCTAAAAAAAAAAGAGGTTTTCTTCCTATTTTATTAGAACCAGTTAAATCCTATTTAACATTTGTCAATTTGCATATGTGAAATCCTGACCAAGATTTGTTATATAAATGATAGAACAGTTTTAAACTTCCTCTAAATGTATGCTTATTATAGAACATAAGTGAACCAGTTCTTTGTTTAAATGGTGTTATTTATTAAAAGGACCTTTTTTAGACAAAAGATTTCATCTTATATCACTATTCAAAATATGTATTAGATACCGCCTTTGAATTCCTCCGTGCCCTCCCATAGCAGCACATTAAGCTCAGAGACCTGCACAGGCTTCTAACAGATATTCACTGACTGACTCTGATTCTCTCAGTCAGGAGTCCGGCTTGTGGATGCGATATGTATTTGTATAGTCAAATGTTGCTGCCATTATGTCATTTTTTACAGAGATAAAGTTCCATTGAGGCCAATTAGGGACTACTAGAGTGAAGATCAAGCAACAAATTTCAAAATTTGACCCATAATTTCTTGGCTGTGGATCCCTATGCCCATCTGCTCACATGGCAAACAGCCCACGTAGCTGCACTTCTCCCCAAGGAGATAAGTGATAGGCAAGCACTGTTTAGTTGGGCTCCATAACAACCTAAGTATAAATTCTTCTGCAGAAAGCCGGGTCCAGAATCTAGGATAACTGTGCACCACCTGCCTCTTTTCACCTCACAATATTTTTGGCATGTACATTGTTAGAGATAGTTGTTAGAGATAGTTATATGATAGTTATGTGAGGGAGGAAAGAAAACCAGGGTCTTGCTGGCATTGGCTGCTGCCAAAAAGACAGGTTGTATTGGAACAGGTGCTTTGGAAAACTGCAAAAGCCAGCTAAGAAGTGTCAAAATGTGCACAACACGAGGCAATGGTTCCCAGACGTTTTGTGTGACTTTGGTCTCAGCAGAAGAATTTGGAAGGGATCCACAGAAAGGATCTGTCCTGGAAACATAACCAGCTTAACGGGCATCCTGTTGGCTGCTCAACAACATGTATGATGCCCCTACGCAGGATGAAAAGCAAAGCGGAAAAAAGAAAAAAAGGATTTCCTCCTGTTACATTTATAGCCTTCATTGTCTTGGAATTTTCAAATCAGAGAAAAAAAATCTAATAATCTGTTCCTAAAATATTATAAGCCAATCATCTAGTCTCAACACAGAGGTGGCTTGCTGGAAACTCCATAAGCTGTATTTTGGTGAGTGATTAACTGCAAAGTGTATGTAGGTAAAAGAAAGAAGAATGCAGGATCCTTTTTATAGTACCAGTCAAACTAATGCCTGTGAGCCACACTTGTCCCTTGACCTTGTTAAATGTGGCCCACGTGTTGGAGGGAGTACAAGCAACTTTTCCGACACATTCCCTTCCCACATGTTTTTCCTGCAGTGTGCTACTGTAGATAGTTCTAAAACACATGGGAGTACAAGTGGCTTCCCCATGTGTATTTTAAACCTAACAGAGCCACAGCAGTCAAAACCACATGGGGATAGAAAAGGAGCATCAGAGAAAAAGTGTTTTTTTCACTATTTGTGCTCATGTTCTTCATGTGTTCAGGGAACACATGGGAGAGCAAGCACAGGAAAAAAAGAACAGACAAGGGAGAGCAAGAGAAGAAAAGAGGAAGAAAGAAGCAGACAGAGAAGCAAAGAAAAAGGAACAAAAACCCATGGAAGGAGACACAGAGAAAAGATGATAGAAAAGAAGCACAGCAGGGAAAGGACAGGAACTGATGGGGAAAAAATCATAGAGCAAACCATATCATTGCTAGAAAGGAAAAAAAAGTCAAATGCATCTGTCTGTGCTTTTTATTTCAGCTTTTAAGATTGTTTGTTTGTTTAGTTTTAACAAATGCAGAAAAAGGCATGTTTTGCTCATTTCCCTGATGTCATCCCTCCTTTCATTTTCTGTCTCCAGATACTGCATCTTTGTTTCTGCTTCTGCTTTCTCATTCTTTCTCCTGCTTATCCCTCCCCTTTTTGTCTTCTCTGTCTCTCACAGGCAACGAATGAGATGTAGCACATCATTGTATTAACAGGGCCAGGGGGTTATTTTTTTCCAACCTTGCCTTAAAAATGGAATGCCATGGAATGCTAGGGAGTATATTGTTATTCTTTCAACCTTTTTTTTTTTTTATTTTATTTTTCCTGAGAAGACCTAGTTGAGACAGCCTGAAGTCATCAACATAAACCCAAGTGAGCATATGGGGGAAATGTGGCTTTTGCTCCATGCTAGTCATGGGATATGGTTATAGTCTTGATTTCAAGGAGCTTTACAAGAAGTCAGCGCTGAGAAAGTTTTCACTGTAGCTGATGAAGTCCAAGAGGAACAAATGAGCAATCTGCTACCTCCTCTGTCACGCTCAGAGCCAGTTCCCTGTGCGCACGGCTTTGGGTGTGCTCCAGTTACCCTATAAGCTGTAATTTGGAAGGAGTCTCCTTAGTTTGTCATGTTGCACAACAAAGCTGTGCAAGAATGTGCAAGTATTATGCTATCCAAAATTATACATTTGATTTAATTTGAATTGTAATAAGGACTAATTGGCTTTGAACTTGATTTTTATTGTGTTATTGTTTGATGGACTTTTGTTTAATCTCAGATTTTTTCCTGAATTTTGGATGAAGATAGCATAATACTGTGTTTTGGTGTTGCATTTAGTTTCATGTTTTTGATCTTTAAATGCAAAGGCTCTTAAAATAATGTTTGTTTTCTTTTTATTACCCCTCCTTATGCCTCTTCCTTTTGGCGCTAAGTTTTATGTTCTACTGCTTTTCTTGGTTTTGACCGATCTTAGCTGTATGCCGGGGTCTCAAGGTTTCCCTTGAGGATAACAGCTTTCAGGAAACAGTCAACAGCTCTCAGGGTGCAACTGTGAAGGTCATTTGTTATCACATCTGCCCCTGTCAAGGCATCCTCTCTGAGGAGCTGAAGCCCATTTGAGAGCCTGGAAACCGCAGCTCCTGCGGTAGGATTCTCTCTCTCACGCTGTACGCTAAGAGCAGCGCGTTCGTTTGTGGCGTCCTCCCAGTGTCGGGTGGAAATGGCAGAATTTTTTCCCCTCCGCCCTGTGCCAGAGCGGCCTTCATCTGCCAGGCCTGGACTGCCTCTACGTTCAAAGAAGCCGTATGCAGTGTGATTGCTCTGGTTTCCCCTGTATCTCTTGAGTCAGGGTGCAACTGCAGCCCTTCCTTGGGCACGAAGTCCACAATTTCTCGAATGTGGCCATAAAGAAGAAGAGATCAATGCTGGGGCTGAAAGACCTTCATGTTTTATCTACTTGTGCGCTGGAACTTCCCAGTGTCACAAACCGCTCGTGCCACCAACGCTGCTG
Organism: Crypturellus undulatus; assembly: GCA_013389825.1. NCBI lineage: Eukaryota > Metazoa > Chordata > Aves > Tinamiformes > Tinamidae > Crypturellus > Crypturellus undulatus. The sequence goes on along the minus strand of VWPW01004698.1, from coordinate 254,505 downwards.
AACTCCTTAGGCTGGGATGGCTGTGCTGGCCGTGCTGGGAGGTGGCAGGGCGGGAAGGGCCCTTCTCCGAGCGTCATCCTCCAGCCACATCCCTAGAACCACAGAGCCGTTCGCTGCCGTGAGGTATTTAATGGCAGTAACCTAATACAACTGTATAGCTGCTACAGTGTATGTTATCATTACATGACAGTGCTTTGGAAAAAAAAAGGGCAGAATTTAGAATACCTTGTACTGCACCTATGAGAGTGTTATCTATCTAGTGCAATTCTAAAAGAGGCTGTGAGTGTAGTAAAATACCTGATTAACTTAAAAATTGAGTTGTTGTATCAGGTAGATAATACTTGTTTAAAATTGTAAGCACATACCAGAGTACTTGTTCACCTAATTTATTATTTATGGAAAAAAAAAGTGTATGAGATTAATATTGCGAGCCAAAATATCTTCTAATGCAAACTTGGGTAAAGCCACTTGGGATTTATATAGCTGTGCCAATTATACTAGCAACTAACTTCATTTTGTATTTTTATAGATATGGTATCTAAATTAACGAAGATGTGTTGTATGTTGTGTTGATAACTTGGAAAATATAATTTAAAGAAAGTAAAGATGCACTAGTTTAAAGTATAAGGCATTCGGAGGCATAAATGCATTCAGACAAAATCTTTGCTTATACTTAGATTCCAGTTTCTTTGTTAATGTCTATACTGTTCTATGAAAAAGAAAAAGTTAGGTAAAAGTAGTATTTTGGAGAAAGGCTTTTTGTCCTTATTTAGGATGAAATGTTCCTAAGTGTTCCACAGACGTTCTATAATGTGGATAACACAGCAGAGAGAGGATAAATAATCGTGAATTCTGCATCTGCCGCTATTCTACATCTGTCACTCAAGGAAAATTACCCTTTGCCTTTTTGGGAAAGTTGCCTAAGGATGATAGGATATGGCTGATATCAATAATCCATATTTAGGCAACCAGAAGATTGTGACAATATTAGCCAGAGTAAGGGAATGTAGTCTTAAAATCAAAACATCTGTTATGGTAACTTTAACTTAGCCTATTATGCCTACATGCTGCAGTGTCATATTTTACATTCCTGCATTATCTTTCCATAAGGGTACACATCTAGCCTTGGAATTCAGCAGTAATGTTAATTTGCTTTAAACATCATATCATAAAATTAATATTACTGGAGCATTTTTAGATACTAATAGTACCAGTAAATGGTCTTCTACTTGATAGATTGCAAAATGTGTTGTATTTTATCCTTGATTATGAGAACAATTTGATTTGCTTCAGCATAGCTATTAAACAGTTACGGAGAGATTGATTGTAGTGATATGAAGAATTTCACCATTAATGGTTTTATGAGAGAGATTCAGACTATAAACAGATTTCATGGCTATTCTTAACCAAAATATCTGAGGGAATCCCTTCCTACCCCACAACCCTCCACTTTAGCTTGTAATGGAAATTTCTGCCAAAATAGAGATTTATTTGATTTTCCAGTGCTTCATATCGCAACATCTTGCTGTATTGCCATCATTGTATCAGGAAGGACTTTGTTCATGGTTGCATAAAGCGCAGGGAACAAATGTCCATAATAAATACAGCCACGAGTTAAAAGAAGTGTAATACACGGTGAGCCTGATCCTGTCCCATGAGAGGTATCAGGATTTCATCCTGTTGGTTTTAGAGAGAATCTGTCCCAATAAATGTCAACAAATGAACTAATAAATGTCAATATTGATTTGAGCTCTGCCATCTCTCTACCCCACGCTCTTGCACACATCAGCAGGACCCGGGGCTGGAAGCCTATAGCTGCTCTGCGCCTTGAATTCAGGAGTGGAAATGCGGGTCTGCACTTGGGCAGCCAAATCACATCCTATGTCCTCTGTTCATGCTGCTAGAATAACTTATTATGATACTGGACTTCCAAAGAATATATTAACTTCCTGACTCTCTATAGTAATTCCATACAGCTGGTTCAAATAAACATTCCAAGCCAGCGCATTTTTCATCTTGAAAAAAAATAGCAATCCCAAAGAAGTTTTGTATTTATTCAGTGCTTACTGTCATTGCCTTTGACACCATCCACAAAATTAATAGTTTAAAAAATGGGAGTTACTCTCTAGGCCTTTGCACCGATTCTCTTTTGTTGTCCTTCATTTATTTTGTTGACTATTGCAGTCAAAATGAAAGAAAAAATTGCTCATGGCATTAATTTTCTTGAGTTATTGCACTATTCTGCCTCACTAGCACTATATTGTTGTCTTTTATACTTTGAATAAAATGTGATTTTTTATTTGAAACAAAATCCATATACAGAATTCAAAACCTTCTTGACTTTACCTTCTATAATCTTTACCTGCATTGATGCAGGTACAAAATCGTAACTAGATAACTATGCTATGCATATTAAATGTTTGCATACTATTAAAATATATTATATTGTTTCTTCAATATTTCCTTGTCAGTTCATTTTTTAATATTGCTTCTATTGAAAGGACTGGTCGAATGTTAAGATTGAGAGCTTTAGACAGCAGCATCATGTATATTATGGGTATTTTTTCTGGATAAAGGTTGAAGGTTTGGTTTTATTTAGCCAAACTCTTTTTTTGTAAGTATATCTTTGTAGGTTGGCTACAGTTTGGGCTTCAGAGGGAATGCACATATATTTTGTTCCAAATACTGTTCATCCATAAGACACCCTTAGCAGAGAAATTTGGATATACTGGAGCATGCTGGTCTTCTATTTAACACTGCCATTTATTAAGTAATTTACTAAAAAAAATCCTGGATACTCTAGGTTTCTCAGTTATATTATTATAATTTAAGCATAATTATGGATTGTTTTAGATAATCCCATGTATGTTCATATTTTCTGATTTATTTTTCCTAATCTGATGGGTTAATTATGCAGAAAAAATAAAATATATATAGTGGAATTCAGAGTTAGCCATATATGTGATACCTCTTTGTAAGGATTTTTCAAAAGCTAGGCACTGATTTTGATATCATCTTGTATGATCAAGAGGTTCTGGCCAACTATGAGTGATGAGAATGTGTCACTGATTTCAACGGGAACAGGAGAAGATGATGTTTTTTCTTGATTACATCATACATAAAGAAGGCAAATGTGTATGCAAGCCTTAAAATAATGCCATATCTACATTTTGGTGTGTTTTGTTACAGTCCGAATGACTGGACAGTATGGATAGAAAGCTATCTTGGTTAAGAAATTATTCTGTTTTCCTCTTACAACATTATTTTACATAAACAAGGTTATAATTGACAAGTATCGGATCATTCTGATTTATAGTGCTTTATTAATACATATACACGTGTAATGCTAATCTGTGATTGGAATCTGCTTTTGCATGGTACTAGTTCAAACAGTCGTGAAATGTTGCTTTTATCACAGATCTGTTCTTTACAAGGTACAGATAAACTAAATCAACGTGTATTTCTGCAAATGGAAGAGAGGGAAGCACAGTAAACTGCTAATTCTAGGCAAATACTCAAGGGCGGTCTGAACGCCCAAATGCTCTACTAAAGTGACACACATTTCGAATTAGAAACCTCTGTTCGCACTCATAAATGTCTCAAAACTTTCAACTTCTGATCTGCGAGTTTTGGTGGCTTGCACGCTCGCATATTGTACTAGCAGCAGCCACTGGAATTCGTAGTTACTGACCCTCGTGCCATATGACAGCATGTATGTAACCGTAACCCTGACCAAGGGCCTGGAGACCATCCTCCCGCGTACTAGAACTTTATTAGAAAGGTAAAGGTGACTGATTTTGAATTAGTCTATCTTTATAAAATACACCTATGAAAAGAACGCTACATTTAAATCTGTTTCTTTCTGTGCACATGACACAAATCACACTGCTTTATAAATGCAAGAAAAACAAAAGTTGTTGCTTTTACCGACGACTGTTCATTTATCTTGTATGTTTCCAGCTTCCATTTTTTAAATTATTTGGGATATTGTTGCTTTGTAGTTTTTCTTTTGTTCTCGCTGACTGCAAGACGCGTAACATGACAAGCACTGAGCACCTATTTATGTGGAGCATCCAAGGAAATGGAGGGTTATAAATATGGATGTTTGATGCGAACATATAACCAGGACAAAGATATTCATGCACGAATTTTTGGAAGTGACCAAATACAGTGTATAGAAATAATGTAAAAATAACATAATAAAAACACAATCTATATAAATATTCCAAAGTACAAAATACATTTCTAGTTCCAGGTAGAAAAGCTGCACCCGAGCTATTTGGAGTGAGAGGTGTCTCTCTATCCCTCACTATCCATTTTCCACAAAGCTCTCTTAAATGCGGGAAAAGACAGAGTTTCCCAGCAGTTTCTTGCCAGATTTAGAGTGCTGGCAACAAAGTGATTCTTAATAAAAAAAAAAAAAAGGCAGACTTCTCCCAGGAATTGATCTCTCTTTGGATTAGTGGATTATAGCGGGCGAGTGTGACTAGCCTGTACACAAGATGCTGCTGCAGACGCCCGGGAGAGCCCGTCTTGCAGGGCGCTGCTCCGGCGAGCGGAGGGATCTCGGATCAGACGCCGAGGCGCACACTGCTCTAGCCAAGCGGGAAGAAAGGTCGGTGCCTCCCTAAAGGCTGTGTGAGCTGTGTCCCTGTCGGCAGCGCTTAGAGAAAACCATGTTCCTTTCTAATTAATCCTAATGTTCAAGGGTTGCTGCACAATAGTAAAAATAAAATAGTGCAGAATATGAGAAAAGTACAAAATTAAAAAAAAAATCATTTTTGAAATTTAACTCCTTTATAAAAGGTCGTGAGATTAATGTTGGTGCGTCATATCTTTTAAGAATTCCTCTTCAAGTTGCTCTAAGCTTGGGTCGGAGTAACTTCGTTTTGTGCTGCTCTGGAACAGCCTGGTTTTGCGTACGTATAAACTGCCATTTCTTGGTAAGGAAGACAGAAAGAAATGGCATTTGACGCCAGTTGTGCGCACACATGCGGGTGTATAATGCATGTACGTACAAGGGTATTTGACTTCAGGGCCCTGCGAGTTCCTTGCCCTCCTGGCCGCGCAGCCCCGGCGGTCGCTGCCATTTCCTCTCCATGGCGGTTCGAGGCCGCGGCGCCAGCCCGGGTGGCTGGCAGCAGGAGGGACTGCGGCCAGGGAACCTCCTCGGCAGCAGGGGCCGAGGGAAGCGCCCTTCCCTGCACGGCTTGACCCACAGAAATGGGAACTGGGGAGGCTCCAAGGGAATGCCCGTCCACAGGCAGGGCATGTGCTGTGAAGAAAGGAAGGGGAGAAGATGGCGGCGGTGCAGGAGCGGCACGAGGTGCGGGGAGGCGGCGCGGCCGCTGCGGCATGGAGGGCTGGAGGGCGCCCGGGGCCGCCTGGGCCCGGAAGGGCGCCGGGCCGGGAGCGCTTCCCCGAGGTACGTGGAGCTGCTCCGCGCTGTTTATTAGTAAGCCGAAACTCTGTGACCTTCAAACCTTTTACCGCCCCTCCAGTTTAAGCAGTGCTACGGTTGTTATTTTAAGAACAATCACATGAGATGCTACCTCAGGCGAACCACATAAAATTAAGAGTACAGTGCTATATCGTCGAGTTTCAGGTCGGCAGAAGTCTTACAATCTGTAGCCTTCTGGCATTCCCCTGGTTCAGTATTTATGTGCAATATGTGCCAGAGAAAAACGCAGAAATAAATGTGATTGAATCCTGTTTGCTTTCAAATAATTACATTTATTTATTTCGGTTTAACTTCCCATTTGAACTGACATGTATACCTCGGCTAGACTAATACATTTTAAAAAAAATAAACCTGTATGGGAAGTGTGTTGAATAAGCAATTTGTTTTCCTTGCAATTAATGGAATTTTATCTAAGGTACAAGTTACAAATAAAAATAAGCTAACAGTGAGTGGTATTTTGCTGCTGTCATTCAAACAGTGGACAGTTGGGTCATTACAGACCGCAGGAGCACTGCTGCGGTGCAGATTATTATCTTGTAAAAACTTACCAACCTCTCATCATTCAAAAGAAACTTGTACTGAAGACCTTAGGTATACACTGCTAATAAAATAAACCTATTAAATGGTATGATAGTTGGCATTTGCTGTTTACGCACAAGAATAAGTCATCTTTTCTTTGTTGCTTTGTCTGATACAAAATGCCATGCTGTGAAGTAGGTGAACAAATCTTACTCTGTTTACAAATGTCTTTTTAGTCATTTTACATGTCTTTTAGTCTTTACTTGTCTTTACAAATGTCTTTTTAGAGGTTGATTGTACAAAAACGTAAAGAACTTTATTGAGATGAGGAGCTTTGGAGCTGCATTGGACTGTACATCTTTGGGATTTTGTTTTGTTTTTGTAGGACTGGATCCTTAAAAATTTAGCGAAGCGATGTGTAAAAACCTTGTATGCAAATCATAATGTATAAAAAGCAAGTGCGTCCATGAGAAAAATAGATTGTCAATAGCCGTATTCGTTATGAATTGTATATAGTATCAAACATGCTATTTATATTACACTTCATACTTATATGCTATTTAAAAATCCTTATGAAAGGATTTTTATATGTGTTAGCAGGTTTTTTTCAAAATATTCAGTGCTAACAATGAAAGTAGTATTGACAGTTCTAATTCTCCATAATTCATACAAGAATGAACAAAATGTTTTTTGCTGTTTAATTTTAAAATTCAAGAAAAAAAATCTAAACAGACCAATTTATAGTCTGAATATTAATTTATAAATTTTAGTGTAAAAGTAGGCTTAGGATGGCAAATGACTTTTTTGTAAGTCGTCTTCTCATCATAGAGCTAAACCACAATTTTACACATTCCGCTCTATGATCTTTGTATTTACTCAAATTACATTTTGGAATATTATGCTTCACACGCATATAATGATGCTGGGGAACTTTGTGTCTTTAGGGAGGAATTAGTACATACATTGTAATGCTTACATCAAAAGTCCTGCAGATCTCCTGGATCTTGTCAGGGCTTTGGGTTGAACCTTGAAATACGTGCTGTTTGGTTATGTGCTGCGTGGATAGCAGGCGCGGTGACTCCAGTGACAGGGCATCGCTGCCTAAGCTAATCCATACAGTTTGTCTACCTGTTTATCAAGTATCTACATATGAATGAAAGAATCAGTGCTGCAGCCCGCCCTTGGAGAACTTTCCCAAGGGAGGATTGTTCATCTGAGTAAGATTTACGGAGCTGGGGTAATAAGAACTCTAAATAAAACACTTAAATTGTTAATAATATAAAACAAATGCTATACATTTTGCTCTTCAGTTGTTTCCATTGATCCAAATTCTAATAAGCATTAAGACATGCCAAAAATATGGGGATATATTGTTAATACAAAAGGTCATTTGAAGTCTGTGGTAATTTTTAATTCATCGAATTGTTTTCAGCAGGCATATCTGTATGTAGCGTAATCTCTTGCCAGTTTTCATCAAAACGTCCCTAAATTCATCACACATGAAAACAGAACTGGAGGAAGAGGAAATGAACAATTTTCCAATTTATGTAATTTAAGAGAAATATATGGGGGGGAGGGTTTTAATGCCTATTGGCTGTATGAAATGTGGATGATCTCTACTCATCAAGCTGCAAAAGCCTGTTAAAGGTGACAGAAACGCTCATCTTAAAGGCTGCTGTGGTCTTGTGACAGTGTTTTTGTTACAAACCTGTACATGCGTCATTGAACTGGGTTTTAGGATTTGTAAAAGACCATAATTTTGTTGTTAATTTTATCATAATTTTGTCATGTTTTGGCTAGATATTTTTGGCACAATATTTTGAAAGAGCTTCACAAATTGTATGTTAAAAACAAGTGAAACGAATTCATAAAATTAGTTATTTTAAGGTTGCTTGAATATTGCATTGAGAGTTGATTAACTGTACAATTGTGTTGATTAAGTTAACATGAAGATTTCCAGATGCATAAATAGATTCATGTTTACTTCTTTTTTGAGGGAGAGAGGGGGACGTCACACAGCAAGGAAGAAAAGGTTAAATATCCGAGAACTTGAAAATACCAAACTCATGAATGCATAACGAAAGTAATTGTTAAAATGCTCTTACTGTCATATTCTAAAAGCTAGTTAATGCTGCAATGACAAGACTATAAAGGGCTACAGCACTTAAATATAAACCACATATGATCATATGTTTTTCGTATTTTCTATTTACACGTAGGTAGTTTCTTGTGGAAATCAAGCAGATGTACTGTGTGTTAACATGTAATGTGGAGAAAAAAAAACGTTAAAAGATGCTGCACTTACAGCAAGACTATGAAAAACTAAAAATGCTGGATGTTTTCTTTTGAAAAATACAAAGATACAAATGCAACATGTACTGCGGGATGCTCAGGAGTCTCTTCCGTAGCAACTGAGATATTGTTGTGTATGGTTATTAATATACCTTCTTATTAGGATGGAATTGCATATATATATAATGATTACTTGGAGGTAGTAAATAATTACATTACAAATCTCAGGAAACTTGGACAGGTTTTATGTAGTGAAAGAAGAGGGAGAAGGAGTAAGCAGTAATCTCAGTCTTTCCAGGCCCTAGAGGGTGCCTGGGTTCAGGACGGTACCTGAACTGATGAGGTTTTTCATGTTGTCTGGGTGCTGTTGAGCTAATTACTGGGGCCCTCCACCCCAGCCTCTGAGGAGGAGGAGGAGGAGGAGGAGGAGGGCTTTGGTACTGTCAGCAGATGCTGTCCTGCGCAGCCTGTTTCCTTTTCCTGGGAGGATTTGGCCGTGCGCGAGCTGCGCCGCCCTGGGCAGTGGTGGAGATGTCTGAATGGCAGCATCCCTGCCCCCAGGGATGGCCAGTCTTAGTGAATGTTCTGGTGGCTTGAGCCAGATGCCAAGGTCTGGATTTGGACTAAAATATATTAAAATTTAGAAAATTGTCCTCTTCTGTCCCTGCTCATTAAGCACTCTATGTGATTCTTTACTTAAGAGCAAGTTGTTCTCATTTTATTCACTGAGATGGCCTTCTTGAAGTGGGTTGGACGTGCATGGAAAGAGGGAGAGATTTAGCTTTGCATGTGTGTTTCTCTGAAATAGTTTGTAATAGAGCCTGATAATAATAGCTCAAAAATAATAAAACCGCTCTGCAGTCCCTCGCGTCAGGTCAGCCAAGCAGGGTTGGGGCTCCTTGCAGCACTCTTGCCCAGTCTTGCCTCTTGTAGACCGCTTAGCTTTGTTAAATGTCCGAACAACAGTTTTCATACACTGTATTCATTCTTTGACATGGCATCATGCTTTTGTTTTACCTTTGATTTCCTTAATACATGAAGCTATAAGGAGATTAAGATAAAATGTAATCATCTGTCCAGTTTCCTTCCTGCAGCCATTTTATGTATTAAATTCTCAGGCCCCACGGTGTTCTGCAGGAGATTATCCAAGAAATGATAAATCCTTGGTAAGAGCCATCAAAGCATCATTGCCAGTTTGTAGCTGCTAAAAAGACCCTCACATCTCTTTCACTGTCACTGCATTATTGATTAGCCAGCAAAATACGGAAGCCGTATTGATTGCAAATATTTAGGCATGAAAAAGGAAACATTGTCCTCGAAGGTATTTACAGTCCTCTTTTCTCTGTTGAAGAGGTCTTTCTTCTCTTGTATTTCTCTTGCTGTTCTCTGCCTATTACCTGCTGCAAGCTGACATGTTCATCCGATGATGCAAGCAAGATGGGCAAGTGGTTTTCTCTCCCTTTTGAGGGCAGGAGTTACCAAAAACCTAAAAGAGGCAAAAGAAGGAGAGCATTTGGATGAGGATTGTGTGATTGGTTTTGTATCCACATACCTTTAGGGAGAAATTACAGAAAATAAAATGAATTTCCCTTTTGCTTTCATTTTAATTTATTTGTGATTAAAACTTATTTTTACATTCCTGGCAATTTAAACCTTCAGGTCTGGAAAAGGTCTTACACAGTGTAGCCCTTAGTAGATCCTCTCCATATACATAGTTTATCCTAATTCAGTTACAGAAATATACTTGTGCAGAAAGGATGGAGGAGAAGAGTTGAGAAAAAAAAAGCACTTGTTGAACCTTTTGCATGAGACCTGAAAAGGGACTTTGCAAATGAGTGTGAATGAAATACACAACCATTCCCTGTGCTGTGAGCAAGTTACCTCTCACTGCCCCATCCCCATGGAGTCCCTGCGTGGCCGCGCTGGCATTGCAGGTGATTTCTGCCTGGTTCGTGGGCACTTAGTTCTCCGCCTGGTACTTAAGCTGAAATCATTAACATGTGTCTTGTGTGTTACCTGAATGAAAGGCAAGTTCACGGGTTATTATTGCCCATTTTTTCTCTTTGCTCCTGCACTTCCCTGTTTCGATTACAAATCCCCCTCCAGGCACAAAGCAAGCTGGACACCTACAGTGCAGCTAAAGAGTTATTTGTTCCCTAGGTGGACACTAATGAATGACTGCAGCGCTGCCCTGAGTGAGGGGGTCCCCGCTATTAAAAGTTTAATAGAAAGATCTGAGAAGCAGGGGCCAAGAGGAGGAGGAGGAGGGAACAGGGAGCTGTGAGTAACTCACTGAGAGCCTCCTCTGTTCCCTTGCCTGTGCAGATTACAGCTTCCATTAGGACAGGGGCAGCTGGGGAGAGGTCACTTCCCTCTGCAGTCTCACCTTCTTTTGCTGTCAGTCGGAAATATGAGCCATCTGAAAAACAAGCTAGTTTTGACTTTAATTCGTCTGATTTCTTAACCAGACAAATGTTTTCTCTCCCACTCCTCTTTGTTCTTTTTTTTTTTTCCTTTTTAGTCAGTCAGTCTCTCAGTTCTTTTTGTCTTTTACTGTCCGTACTCTTATCTCTATCACATACTTCTCTGGATTTAATATTAAGAAAGATATATCTAGTTTGCAAATTTAAGGTTTTATTATTATTCTCTTTTTAAACATTCCAGCTATCAGGTATATTCCCATCTATGTTAAGCAATCATAAAGTTTCACAAAACAGTGGAGGTGCCCCTTTGCCCTTTAACTGGTATGCTTAAACCTAATGATTTTTTTTTCTCCATCCAACTGAATTCTGAGAAGCACAATTTTTGATTTTTTTAATGTAGTCTCCTTTACCATATGAAGAAAATGGAGTGATTATAATCGAGAGAGAGAGGTATGGATGTATCCCTTAGTTTCTCTCTACTACCTAGTACCAAGAATATTCTGAATGTCTCTTACATAATCCTCTGAGGGAACAAACTAAACCTCTTGTGAATCATTCCTCTTATAACTGCAGGAAACAGTTTGTTGCTGTTGTTTTGTTGTCAGGTTTAGGTAACCCAAATTGGTGGGCCTGGGGTTCTGTATGATGTTGCTGGCATCAAAAGGGGCAACCAGAGAGCAGTGCTGGAAGAACCTTCCTAGCACTAGAGATATTTGAGAGAGCTAGAATCATGCAGTAGCCAACCTTTGATAATTCATATTTGTTTTCCATATGATGGGAGATCATAACCTCTCAAGTTTTCCATTTTTTTTGTCTAGAATTAGAGAAATTTGCTAAGCTCATGATTGCTGACAAACATAACTGGAAGAAACACATTGGGTTTCTTGGGTCCCCCGTGGTTCTTGGTCATTGTGTGGGTCATCTTTTGTACTGATCTCTTCTGGGAGGCACTGCAGGAACCTTCTGAGGCAGTAAATGCAGCCCCAAAAGAGCACTAATGACTGAAATCAGTGCTGGTCTCCCAAAACGGTCTGATTCCAAAAAGGCTTCCAGAAATGGTCTTTGCTATTGAGCCTGTCAGCATTTCTTCTTGGGATTGCTGTCTGCAGAACTTGCCAGGCTCATGTCTGGAAATGTCTGTAGTGGGTTCAGAGCTTACCTGGGTTGTGCTTTCCCGCTCAGAACACCGGTATTGGCTTTCGGACAGATACCGTCTCTTGTGTGCGATCACTTGCAAGGTAATCTTCAGAACTGAAGTAGATGTTTTCTGCAGTGTACTAGTGTGTTTCAGAGGGACGTACAATTCCTTGTTCCACAGAGACTGCATCGAAGTTCAGCTGCATTACTTTTTTATTTTCATGATACTCACCATTATTTTAAGAACACTTAAGCTTTCTTGGTAAGTGCAGTTCTCAAAAGGCCTGCAAGGAATGGGAAATTTCTTTCTTTCTTACCAAGATAAAAGAAATTGCTTGAGAAAAAAATATGTGCTGTGTGAGAACTATTCCTATTGATATTATGCTCACTTCTTGTACTGGTACCATTTTCTTTTCATTTCCTCTTCCCCCTTCCTCCCCCCAAATGCTGTCTTAAAATTAAGGATATTTTTGGTGAAAGCTGATTAAGTGCCTGCTGTAATGACTGTGCTCTTCCCTGCAGTTGCTCAGAGCACCTAGATGGCAGGGGATTGCAATGCGCTTTCCGCTGCGTTGGGTGAGCTGTGCAGGTCTCTCTGAGTACAGTCCTCTCCAGCTGGTGCTTGGCTTCTCTGCCAGGGCTGCGGATCAGATTCCAAATCAGTGATGACGGGTCTGTATTTTCAACATAACTCAAGCTGAAACCTCTTTTTGTATCTCTGAAACTCCACATCTTGCTACCCAGCCCTACCCAGCCCATGCCATTTCTCTTTGAGGTGAATGTGATCATGCAGGTTGGGAGAATGATTGACTTTTTAGGCTACCCAACAGTCTGCCATTAGAAACACCCCAAGATTTCTGGATTTTCTTATCTAATTACGTAGCCTTTTTTTTGATGGGACATGTTATAAAACAAAGCAGAGCTAACTGAACTGGAGAGGTCAGTAAAATACCATTGTTCAGTCTTGTTTTTTCTTTTAAGGTAAGCTGATCCTGTCTGCAGAGATAGTCTTTCAGTCATAGCACTTCTCTGATGTTGCTAACAGAGCTATGAATATATTTTATATTTTCGGTATGTCTATGTAAGTGTAAGGAATGGTAAGTTAATAAGGTCGTAAATATGGTAAGCACTCTTGTATTTAAACATATATATATATATAAAGAATAAAAAAACTCTAAATCCATTTTATTGGGAGAGTGAAAAGAATAAAACTGATCAAGAAAAATTTTGATACCTTCCAACCTTTTAAGTCCTTCTGGAATATGTTCCATAGTTTGATGCTTGCAGCTCTGGGAAAAAAAAAAAAAAAAAAAGGTTTTGGCATAGAAATCTTAAGCTATGCTTTGCAACCTTCAGTTCCAAAAGAAGAAATTAAGGATATATCTGGGAAGAAACTGAGTTTGAAATTTATAGTGACTAGCCATTTTCTGTAGTTTAGGCTGCGTTGTATAGTGAAAACTGACTGCACCAAAAGTGATGCATAGAATAATAAATAATGTAGGTACATACGTTTGTAAGGGTAAACTATCCTACTACTTAATCAGAGCTACTATAGAAATATAGTAGTTAATGAGTGACTTAATTTAAGTTTTTTTTTTTTTTAAATAGCTTGTTGGAACAATTTGTGGAACTGTTCTGGGTAAATATCTGGACTTTTCTGAGCAGAGGATGAGCGTGTGTTGTGTTTATACACTCCTAACCAATGCCCAGCTTCTTCCTTTACCCTGTATTGGCTGTCTCTGACATGCAGGAACCAAGGCCTCTATATGAGGAAGGACCTGGATGTCTTATGGCAATGAACTTTTTCCAGTCATTGTAAAATAAGATTATACAATATAGAAATAATATTTAAAATATAAAATAGATTTAAATATTATGTACACTATACAATTATTTAAACATATACTATATATCTATTTAATATAAATATATATTAATATTTTTATAATAAATAATCCATAATAAAATACCAGCCCTCCCTTGTTTGGTATTCTGATCCCATACACTGAAATAATTAAGCAGCCAGATGTTATCCCCAAGAAACAGCGTATCAAGGGAGAAAGCTGCCAAGAAAGGAAGAGCGAGGAACTGATGGGCACGCAGGGCTGTGGGAAGTGTCTCCCCGTTCTGGCCTCTGGCTGCCGTTACCGGCGCTTCTCCAGCGGGCAGAGCCACGTCCTTTCCGCGTGCAGAGCGGCTCCGCGCTTGGGGCCTTCATGGTCATCCAGGGTGGTCCCTGCTCGGTTCTTTTCCTCTTCAGCCCTCCGTTGCGCTGTTCTGTCCGTTATGGTTGGTGAGGCTCCGAAGGGAAGGCCGTGAGGAGGGATGAGGCAGGAGAGGTGCCGGTGATGCTGTGTCCTCATGTGCCGCGCTGCCCGGGGCACTGCGCACTCTGCAGGTCTCACGGCAGCGCCCAGGTCGCGCTCAGTGTCATCCCATCCACATCACCCTCTAGATGTAGCCTCTAGATTTTGGAAACTATTTACATGTGTTCATATCAATGGCACTACTTGTGTGCTTAAATCCTTAAGACTATCCAGGCCTGCAGATCAGACTGTTGTTCCACACAATTCCTTAGTATTTCTCTTGAATACCCATGTTGCTTGGGCATAAGGTAAGACTTGAACGCTGCACAGAACTGCTTGTCTGTTCTTTTGCAGGAAAAAAAAAAAAAAAAAACGGATTCCCACAGGTGATTCTTCTGACNAAAAAAAAAAAAAAAAAAACAGAAGGGATTCCCACAGGTGATTCTCCTGACTCTGAGAATAGCAGCAGCCCAGGCAAGAAAGCATATGCCACACGAACGTGATAGAAAAGGTCATTTTAAAACATTGTTTTCATTACTGTTGATGGTTTGAATGTCTTATCTTTCTCTTACACCTTTTAAAAGCTGCTTTTCAGAAAGGTACCAAGGATCTGCAATAATGATTTGAACAGTAATATGATAATACTGACATCTATATATACAGTCTTCTTGAGTCTTAAAGAACATGGAGGAGATTGGAGAGGCAGAGCCGTGGGCGGTACGTGGTCACGCTGAAGCTGGTCTGTGGTAGCCTGACTGAGGTAACGTACGAAATGCGAGAGCTGGAGAAAGCAGCTCTTGCTCGTGTTGGTGCAGACTCTTTGGTTTCAGCAGGGAGATGAGACCTCTTAGTCCTGGTCTGTCAGGAACTTGGTGGCGCCAGGGGTGTGTGGGCAGGGAGCCAGCTCCCGCCCTGTGTAATGAGCCTGCTCGGCCCTAAAGTTGCGGTTTTTAGAGAAATGCCAGGATATAGAGCGGCATGGGGTCATAAGGAGAAAAAAATGAGCAGCTGATGTAAGATTTCCAGAAGGATTCAGACAATATAGTCTGTGACAGAAAAGGGGAATATGTCTGCTCCCATTTCAGTGTGGAAACTTTTGTTTGTTATAAAATAGTGCTTGAAGTAAATTTTGGTGAAGTAATAGGGGCATTACCTTTTCTGCACTGCTGTTGTCAGAGGCTTAGAAAGACGAACATAACTTAGCACATACATTCAGTAACATACTGCCTGTTTTAATAATCTAATTTATTAATTTTAATAATCTAATAATGCAGTCAATTAAAATATTTTGAAATGCATCAATAGAGTAATTGGGAATTACATTTTGGCTTATATATTTAACGAGTGAATTAGCAACACACGATGAAGCTATTTTAACTTTTTGATTTGTGAATTTATTTCACAGAAAACTGAGTTGCCATGAGCAATGAATATCAGGGAATCAGTGTTTGAGCCTGGGTGGCAAGAAGAAAATCTGCCACTTGCACGATTTCCTGTCCCCTCCCGTAACACCTTGTAAGCGGCAGACACTATCTCAGGCCGTTCCCATGTGCGGGCGCTCGGCGCGGGCGCGGGGGCGGCGCAGCACACGGGCCGCGCCGCAGCACCCAGAACTCGCAGCGGTCTCTGTGGCGCAATCGGTTAGCGCGTTCGGCTGTTAACCGAAAGGTTGGTGGTTCGAGCCCACCCAGGGACGAACGCACCTTTTGATGTTGCCGTCTCTCCTCGAGCCGCCGCCGCCGTTTTGTGCGGGAGCCCCGCGCGGCCCGGGTCCGACTGCAGCCGCTGCTGCTGAGGAGAGGGTCCCGCCGGACCCGCTCTGGCGGCACCGGGCGAGAAGGGGCTGTCTGGGCTGCGCGGGGCCGCTTCTCCTGTTCTTTTGAGGGAGTCAGAAGTGCGGCTGGTGAGCGGGAGCCCTGCGATTTTGTTGGCGCTTTCCCCCTGCGGCGGAAGATGCCCAGGCACAGGCAGAGCGCCGACTTGGCCCGGCCAGGCACGAGCGGTTACGGAGCAAGCGGCGGGATCCGCGCGGCGCTCGGGCTCGTGGCGCGGGAGCTGCTGCTCCAGACCAGGCGGCTGCGAGCCCAGGCTCCGGGCGGCCCGCACCACGTCTGCAAAAAGGACTGTTGCAATCGCTGCTTCGTGAGATTGCCCTTGGAATCGCCACCGCTCCGGAGGGTAAACCGCAGAAACAGCCTTTTCCTCCCTCGCTCCCTGAGGTGCGGGGAGTTTTGGAGCCCGCACCGCTGGCGCTAAAACCCCCGGGAAGAAGCGCCGCCACGGAGCAAATCTTATGTAAGAGAGGAACAGGGGGAGCGAGCTGGCCCCGAGCGAGCCCGGCCTCGGCCCCGGCCAGCTGCCCGCGGCTCTGCGCGATTCTTGCGCCGCTCTGCGCGGCCGCCGCGGGGCTCCTCGGCCGCCCCGGGCGCGCCCGCTTTGCGCACAGGAGTGTCGAGAGCAGTGGCGGCGGGAGCTTCGCCCCGCGCATCCGTGGCAGGTTGGCACCGGCGCCGCGCCCGAGCCCGAGCCCGTGACCGCGCGCAGATGAGCGCCGCGCGTCGCGCAAAGGGCGGCCGCCCTCCCGCCCCCGCGGAGCCTGCGGGGATGCGGCTGCCGTTGTGGGATTCATGGCAAAAATCCCGCCCGTCCCAGGCAAGTCGTGTTTCGCGCATCTCGCTTCTCAGCTCGCCTGCCTAAAATAAAGGATATAGCCCTCCTAAAGGTCAGGCAGTGCCATTGATTTACCATTGATGACAAGATATGGCCCTTGCCTGCTAAGGTACCGGGGAAAACGACATTTGTTGAGAAACACCGAAGAATCATTTTAAAGCAATAAACCTTAAATCGTTAGCGTGTGGTGTCTGCAGCAGGTCGCAGTCNTTTTTTTTTTTTTTTTTTTTTTTTAATATTAATCTTTCACTTTTCAGTAAAACATTTTGAAAATCTGGCAGTTTGTGTCCAGCATCAGGGTAGCTGTAGCTGCCCGTGTCGGTACCGCTGCTCAACCCATAAATGGCTTCTGCAAAACAATGGGATTTTACTTTAAGCAGAGTTATTTAAATAAATTATTCTCTTGCTATTCCCATATTGTTGGCACTAACGGGATCGAGCCGGCAGCGTTTCCTCTGCTGCAACTCGCAAAGCATCGCAGGAGGGGAGAAATGCAGAAATCTGCGTGTGTCTCTGCTCGCACTGCCTCAGCACCGTGCAGGCATTAAAAGTAATAAACAAAAATGAGTATGAAGCAGCACAAGCTATAAAGCTGGCAGCACCCGGGGAGCTAAATTTTACCAAACCGACGGTGCAGGAGTTAAGGCTTGTGGAGCATCCAGCGCTTTTGCTCTTCATGAGCTCCGAGGTGGTTTCAGAGAGGTGGTTGCTCACATACACAAAACTATATATATATGTATCTATACCCATATACTATACATATATAGAGACATACCATCTCCGAGGTTACCTATAGAGAGGACGCTCATTCAACGCCACATCCCCTGTTCAACAAGAGAGGTTCGGGCACCGCTTGACAAACTCATTTTGTAAAAGTGGAAAAGTGTGTGCGTGGAAAGCGCCTCAGCCCATCTGCTCGCTGCCGAATTACAATTAAGGTCGCAGGAAAGGGGAAACCTGATACATTTTGGCGAGAAGGCAGCGAATTGAGTAAAAAAAATAATATCAGTGAAACTTTCAGCTATCAGCCATCAGCTGTGGAAGGAGCTTTTAATAGTTCTGTAATGTATGCAGTCCGCTTCTTAAATTAATCCATTTATCTATATTCTATCTGGGGGAAATACTGTTAAGTGTAATAAGGGATTGCATCATTTTATCGCTGTAGGAAAAAGTTGACGCGCTCCAAGCGTCTTCCGAACACGCGGCGAGCCGAGCCCCGCGTCCGCGGCGATCTGCGCGGTACAGCCGCTCCGCGCAGCGGCAGCGGATGCTGCCCGAGGGGCGCGCGGAGCGC
>VWPW01004698.1:178310-228413 GCA_013389825.1 Crypturellus undulatus | reverse complement strand
AAATTTCAAAAAATCTTTTTTTTTTTTACATTTTAAGGTTTTGATTTTTTGTTTTTTTTTTTTTTTTTTTTTTTTTTTGGGGGGTAAAATTTGTTTTTTTTTTTTTTTTTTTTTTTTTTTTTTGGTTAAAAGAAAGCTCAGTTTTTCACAAAATCTCTTCCTTCCAAGCTCTGAGGCATTTAAGAAAATCAACAGACACTTCAAGACTTACAACAAAATCACGGGAGCTGCTAACTTTACAGTACTGAAGAATGCAGCTTTTTCAGCTGGTTTCAAGTCAGAGCTCTCAGAGACCTGGGACGGGCCCAGTCACAGAACTCACTATTTGAACAAGGAAGTTTTCAGTGAAAGTGGAACAGTGAAAGTGTTCAGTGAAGCATATAATTTTGAAGTTATATGCAGTTCTTTTTAAAAGGTCTCCATTTATAGGTACAATTATTTCCTTGTAAATGATGGTGAGTGTAATTAATTATAGGCAATAAATTGTAAGTACATTTCATAGCTCCTATATGTCTAGGTACATGACAGCATTCAGAAACGAGGTAGTAAAAACAGTGAAGAGTAATAGAACGACCAGTCATTGTACGTATTTTTCTTTATTTTCATATCAGTGTGGCTGAAAATAATTTGACTAATACAACATTTGTCTAAAAATGTTTGAATTATTAATCTGAATATAGAGTAACAAGAATACTTTTTTTTCTTTGTAATTATTTTGGTCTTAAATGCAGGAATGTTTGCTAAAAGCTCACCTCAAAGTGCAATTTTGCAATTAGGTTACCAATTCTTACTAGAAAAAAAACTGGTTTTGAGTAAATATGGTTTGACCTATCTTGTGCTTTTCACTTCATCACTTAGAAACCCTAAATATGTCAATGCTGTTTTTCTAAATTCATGTTTGGGTTCTTGATAAGAGTTCCCAATGTTAAATTTTCCAGGAAATAGTGTAGATTAAATTTAAATTTAAATAAATTTAAATATCTCACACATTCTAACATGAAAAATGCATCTGAAGGAGCCAGAGTGATTCCCAAAGACTCTTTGTAAGAAATCTCCTTTTATCATGTTTTCTTCACAAATTTGAGAAAACAAAAGGGAATAAATTTCATCAGCTACTGTTTTAAATAAGTATTTTAAATCATTTTATCACCTCGAATTCTTTTCTCAGCTTAATACAAATCACTAATATTTTGAAAATAACAAAACTGGAAATGGTAGCATGACAATAGGAAGGAGTACTTTATACCCAAGGCCCCTGGTAAAACCACGAGTCAATTTTTTTAATGAAATCACTGTTTCGTCGATTGAAATCGCAATCCACAATGCTCGGGAGGCCCAGGGCAGAGGAAGGCCCTGTTGGAGCCGGCTCGGCCTCCTCATTGGTGAGCAGCTCAGCGCCAGGGTCCCGCTTCCCCCGGCCTCGCGCAGAACGGGTGCAGAACGGAGCTGCTGCTGCCGCTGCCGTGCGCGCTGTGCCCCAGGTTGCTCGCTGAAGGTGCCGGGGCTGAGCACGAGCTGCCTCCCTGCATGCGCGCGGCCATGGGGCCTGGGCGCTGCTTCGCCGAGCGCGGTGGGCGATGGCACCCCGGGCTTCCATGGGGAGATGGAGCTGCTGGTTGAGTCCTTTGAGCCGCTCGCTTTTGCTTTTCGATGCCTTTTTTGATGCTTTTTCATGCCTGGTGGAGCTAACGCAAGGTTTTGGCATGCAACGGGCCTGGGGTTGCTCAGCGGCATCAGCGGTTCGAGGCGCTCACAGAGCAAAATGTCTAGATTTAGAGATTTCCTGGTAATCAGATAGTCAGCGCCGTGCTGATCTGAGGCGATGGCACCCGCCTCCTCCGAGCGCCTGAATGCGGCTTCTGGTCCCGCCTCGGGCACCGCGGAGCTCGTGTGAGCGGCAGCGGCAGCACGAGCTGCCCTTGTGCAGGCGGCAGCTGGGGTCGGGGTGGTGGCGGAGCCCTCGGTCTGCGAGGACAGCGGGCAGGCTTGGGAGGGAGCCCGCCTGTCAGTGCCTGCGCCGTGTGTATTATTAAGATTTGTGTTTCCCAGTCTATTGCTTTCAGTAATATATAATCTGTTCGTAGGGGCATCTTGCCAGCAGCCTGAGGGATGAATGTAATATGAATACATTTTTTTTTCTCTAAAAAAAGTAAAGACATCTTTTGCTTTTCCTTTTATGTGATACCATTCTTTGATCATTCATTTTTTTTGTATCACTGTTTTCATTCATCTCCGACTGCCCTGGCCGCTAGCTTCAGCCACGAGCTGCAGATGCTTTTTCCTTCTCCTTGGTTTGTACAGTGACTGACTGCAAATCCTTTGCCTTTCCCAGAACATATCGGTTTCCGCAGACTGGGAGCTGACTGGTTGCAACGTGTTTAGTAAATGCTCGTTTCTAAATGTAAAAGCAATTTCTTTGTTACCGCTTTCAAGCACCTGCCATGATAAAACACCAGTCTTTAAATGATGATGTCAAGATGTCAAAGAGGAAAGTGGCCGTATGTGAGGTCATGAGCCGCACTGAGGCGTAAAGCCGCCACCGCAGGACAGCTGCGGGCTGGGCACGAACAAGCGCGTGCGGGAGGAGAATCCCACACAGGAGGGGCTCCTTGGGAAGCAGCGCGTCTTCCCGCGGTCGCCGTCACCGAGCTGTGCGTGGCACGCGTGCGAAGGAGAAATGCAATATTGTTAATGCCCACTGGTCTTTAACGTTTCATGGCTAGGTTAAAAGAGTCGTGTGCTATCAGAT
The DNA here is from genome assembly GCA_013389825.1 of Crypturellus undulatus. Lineage (NCBI taxonomy): Eukaryota > Metazoa > Chordata > Aves > Tinamiformes > Tinamidae > Crypturellus > Crypturellus undulatus. Next base: position 225,664 of record VWPW01004698.1, on the reverse strand, counting down.
TCCACTGCTTGGACAAATCCAGCTTTGCGTTTTAGAACAACAGGATTTTACTAATTTGCTATTTTGCAAGTCTTTATGTGTACTGTCTAAATTCAAGAAAAAGCTAATATAAATTCTGGTAAATTTTGGAACAGCTTTAGAAAGTGAGTATTTATGAGAATAATATATTCATTTCTGGTACAGGATCTGGAAATCTCTATCTGTTTTTTAAAACCTTCCTCCTTAGGACACTGTTATGCCTCACTTTTCTTTAAATGAGAGGAAGGAGAAGAATTTGGAAGTGTCATCCTTGTATACTCATCTTGTTAAACCAGATAGCTGTCCACATATGCAGAGTTGTGGATCTTTGTATCAGGATTATGGAGATGCTTTTAAATGCTGTAGATTTGTGTATGCTGTAAAAATCAATTAGACTTACTCAGCTTGATGTAATTGTATCAGACTAATATGACTGCATGATGCAGGTTTGCCTAATGAGACAGGTTGGGTTTTTTAAAGAACATGGGTAGTAACTACTGAAAAACCCAAGAGGCTGTTGGAGTGTGTTGCTGAAGGAGGAGTACTGTTAAAATGCAAGCGTGCTCTCAGAGAATATGCATTTTCTCCTGTGTGTTCAGTGACTGACAAGCGATCGCTGATCCTCCCTGCTTGGATGTGGCATGGGCAATCTTGTATTGATTAGTGCTATGAGCAGGAGGCTACAGATGGTGCTGGTGCCGCCGAGCCAGCCACTCACTTCTCTACGCATTGCCTTTTACGAACTCAAAAAGATGATGCTAGATGATGATGCTGTTGCTGTTTTACAAAATTGCAGCGTGTTTTTTTAGTAATGGCGTATATATTTTTTGATAATGATTTGAAGCTGCTGGAGACCAGCATGGATTTTTTTTTGCATTTCATACAGGAAATTTCAATCAGTTCACTTTATTGTGTGTTACCTAGGAATGCTTTTCTGAAAGTGAGTTTAAGGTTCTAAATATATATCTATATATTTATATCTAAAATATATCCTCATTAGTAATAGTAATGAATAGTCAATCATTGCTTCCTTTCAGGACTAGGCAGAAAATTAGCTTTGTGTTTGTGTGATTTTTTTCTTTCATTTTGCTAGTCTTAGGTTCATATTGCATAGGTTGATACAGTATGTTTTTAAACTTTTTTTTTAAGATAAAATGGACACATTTTTTGCAAAGGATAACCTCAAACATGAGATTTCTTGGGGTTCCTAAAGTATCTGTTACGTGTCTCTGGGACCTACCGACATGTTTTGCAGTTGGTTACCTCTGCTTTTCCAGGATGATTGATTCTTCCAGTGCTACCTGTGTGTAGGTGCCTGCAGATGCCAGGGATTATTTTGTGTTCCTAGCTGATCTTCAAAGTATGGTGAAGTTTCTAGATTTCTATAAACTTATTTATTGAATGTAGACCACACATTTCTCCACAAAGCTTCAGGAGTCACCGAAAAAGAAGACAAGATCTGAATGTCTCCTTGATGTTGAATCTTAAAATTCAACATCTTAAGATTCACTATTTGTTTTTTAATACGCTTCTTTTTTTTTCTTTTCCCTGCCAAATCAGCTCAGTGATCTGTTTTTAAAATCTGATATATACTACTCATGAAGGACGGAAACCAATTGGTTCCTGGTGAACAAGAGGTTAATTCCAAGCAATGTCTCCTTGTTTGTGCATTCAGGGGAAGAGCCATAAGAGAGGCTGCTCAGGAGACGGAGAAATGGATATTTTTGGGAAGACTGTGCTCCAAGGTTAGGAGGAGCCTTAGGAGTTGAAACTCAAGCTAGAAAGGTTTTTGTTTTCTTTTGCCAACTATGTTTCTTTCTTCCTAGAAATATTAAAGAAAAGTATGAATAATGATTTGTTCCTTTTAAGAAAGAAACGAGTGATGATTCTGTGTCATAAAACTTCTTTCCATGTTTTTTCTGAAGTGAGGAAAGAGCGTAGCTTCAACCTTTGTGGCAAATCTACTTTATGTAACTTGTAGATTTGTGGAGTGTAACCATATGGGAAAGAAAGGCAACTGAAATATATGGCGATTGTAAATGTATCACCTACTCGGCAAGATTTACTGATGGGGTATTTGGATCTCTTCCTAAAACTATTACTATGGAAATTTTTGAGGAATTGATGACTTAGTATTTACTAGCTGTATGATTTGGCATGCAGTTCTCTGTTGGCAATGCCAAGTGACAAGTTTCACCTTGAAATATTGTGATCCACGTTAGGCCTGGCTTTTTGAAAATTGTTTGTCTTTATAGCAGATGCTGGAGGAAGATCAGAGCTCAGTTAACCTATTTACAATTAAAGCTTATGCATGACTTATCCAGAAAAAATCCAAACTTTAAAACAAAAAAGGTTAAAAAGTTATAGAACAAATGACTGAATAGAGCAAATCTGGTTTTAATTAACTTTAAAATTGGTTGCAAATGGTTCCAAAAACTTCTAACATTATGCTTGGGGAAGCTGCTGTTTTGGAAGCCCCGGCCAGTGGCGCGGCTCTCCGGGCAAGATCCAAGTGTTGGTAACGCAACATTCGTGCGCACCGTGAGCACCAGGCACCCTCCGAAAAGGTGCCTCTCCCCAAAGACCCCTGAGCCCAGGACTCTGTCTGGTGGTCGCCTGCACCACCAGAGAGTGGAGTTTGCTCAGAGTGAGTGTTTTAACTCCAATCTGCCACTTCTGCTGCTGAGAAAATCCAAACCACATGGTATTTCCTCAGGTGGAGACTTGTTCTTTTGCAGTCACCGCAGCGCCTAAACAGAATTACTCATCTCCCTGCGCACTGTCCCCCCTGCACATTGCTTAATAAAGTGCATCCAAACATTATCTATGGGCTTGTCTTACACAAATGAATTTCTAGAGCTGCCAGTAAAGTGGTATTACTGTATATGTGCAATATACTGGGAGACTGAAAGAAGGACAGTGAACAAGGGTGAAGTATTGAGGAAAGGACATGTTACCAAATGTTGCCTTTGCAGCACATTCTGCAAAATGTTGTCCATTTTTTAACATAGAAGAAAACAGATAACAGAACATGGAAGAGAACAGATCTTTTTTTTTCCAGGGTATTGGAGGGCTTGGCTGATTTTAAGAATCCATCTCCAACTATCTGCCACTGACAGTGATGACAGAGCAGAAGAAAAACTGTTGGTATTTCCAGAGCTGTTGGTATTACAGTTTATACTGGTTTATTGTAGATAAATATCCACACTCTTAACCAATCCTAAAGGCCTGAATTACAGAGATTTGCATATAATTAGTAGAAATACTGTGTATATTTGTGAATTTAGGCTGCACATTCTAATTTCTGATGAATTGTTTACAACATGCAAATGGACAATATAAAAAATGCGTTTGTGGAAGAACCCATGCAAACTGAGCTGTTTCTGAGCTGGGATTAAAAAGAAATGAATGTTAAAAAATCTTATTTAATTTCTGAGGAATCTTATTTAATTTCTTTTATGAGGTATTTTATTCTTCTCAAAATGCCTTTACATATAAAAAAGTAAAGCCCTGCAAAAAACAGGCTTTGAAAAATGCTTTAATAATGAAGCTGAAAAAGTAATCTGAGAAATAATTTACTCAATGTAAATAATGTAATAACTATGATCTGAGCTCACAACATTTACACATTTTTACAGTTTATTTAATTAATATCCTCTAATTATTATGTGGATTGATTAAAACATTTGGTACTTGTCTTGAGTAGCTCTTGGTCAGAGCAGTAATAATAATTAATAAATTTCAGAGCAGTAATAATCCGTTCCAGTTATTTGGCCAATGAGCAATCATGGAGATGTTTTCTGAGCTCTTTATGCTGTACGTGACTGTGTGTTCGCGGTGCGCTCAGCGCTGCGAGCCTCACCGCCGCGCTTTGCTCGCTGCGTCGGTCGGAGCAGGCAGCATTAGCGGCGTCCGCGCTTGTCCCTGTCGTGGGGGCGGCTGCTGCAGTCGGCCCTGCTCCCTTGGGAGAGCAGCCGCGGCAGTCCTGCCTGTTGCCACGGCACGCCGGGGATGTGGTAGCCTGGATGCTCTTCAGGTGGATTCCCGCTCAGTTACAGAGACGGTCACGTAACCTTTTAAAACAGGAATTGGCACTGAGCCCTTAAGCCTGAGGTGCGGGTGTTTCCGTGCGGTCAGTGGGGTGAAGCCCCCCACCGCAGGGGATCAGTGGAGCAGGGCCGAGCCCCGGCGTTCCCGCTGCGCGCCGAGGGCCGGGCTCCCTCCGTCAACGGCTGTGCTCGCTCCGGGGCCGGCCGCTCCGGCCGCACGCACGTGGGACACCCCAGGGAACACGGCCTGTGAGAGCCTCGCAGGCGTCCAGCCTTCCTGGGAGGGGGAGAAGTGCTGAGGTGTAGTCTTACAGATGAGAACTGAGGTAGAAAGTCACGACAATGCAAATCCTCCAAGATTTACATTGCTAACTTCTATATAGGTGTTTAAATCACAATGATTTAACTGCGAACTAGGTGTTTAAATAGGAGCAGCCTATGAGCTAGTGATTTGATCTAAGGTCATTTAAGAAAACTGTGTCGAAGTAGGATCTTGAAACCTAGTCTCCCCAATCCCATCTAGGTTGCCCAAACACCGCTCCAAGCCTGGTATGGGCTTCACCAGCTGTAGAAGGTCGGAGCTGCACATAAAGCTTCTGCAGGCCACGGCACAGACCTTCTTCACTGGCCTGGGAACTGCACATGGACTCCCCTTGGCATGGAAGGGAAGAAGGGCTAAGATGTAAAATATCTGACACACGTTGCGCTGATCCTATCCACAAGTTCAAGCTTCATAAGAAGCTTGTGTTTCCTCCTCTTTGTGTAACAGGAGGAAAATATTTGTTTCAAGGCTTATGACTTACGTCTCAAAGACAAGTTTTAGCTGTTATGCAGAAAAGGAGTAGCCCATGTAGTTCAGCAGCATGTGTGACAAGAACAAATATCGGATGCTTCATGGAATTTGTTAGATTCTGGTACTTTTACTAATAAGACATAACCTTCATATGGGGGAATTTTATTTGTTGGGTCTGACTTACATCTTGAGTATGAAGGCTGATGTTTCTCAATAACTCATCTTATGGGAGGTTTGCCTGAGTAAGTAAGTGAAAAAATGAATATCTCTTTTCTGCTCCTGTTCTTGTCATTGCCAAACCAACCTGTGTGTGCGTGCGCGTAGTGCTCCTGCAAAGAGTTTAAGTCCATTGGTCTTACAAAGTAGAAACATCTACAGGACTCCATCAGAAGTAAGAGATAACTTTAATGTAGGCAAAAGAAGTAGTTAATTAGTTCTCTTTTTTTTTTTTCAGACAGGAATATTATAATTTAATGAGAATTAATATTTTCCTAAAGCATGGAAATATATTGCCCCAAGCAAAATATTATAGAACATTTTATTACAAATAGTTATTTTAAATGAATTCAATGACATTTTCTCATATTGTTGTCAGTATTTTTATGTAGTAACTCTAGGTAAAGTATTTATTTGGCTCACATTACTGTTTTAAGGCAGAAGTGTTCAAAGTCAGGTTTTAGGAATAAAAATAAAAACCTAAGTAGAGTGTAACAGATGTGATTCTCTATCATTTAGGCTTTTCTTTTTTCCTTAAAATATTTACAGACGGAATGACTGATTATCTGGAAGTAGAATTTAAAAGCAACAGAATTGCTTTCCCATGTGCTATAGTATTCTCTTGAGTCAAATCTATCAGACTGCTTATCTGAGTGAAACACAATACCTATTTGAAAATAAGACACCATAAACAGAAGGTAGAAAATATTTATCAAACAAATATATTTGGAGCTATTTTACTTTTAGGTCATCGGGTAACATAATAAGCAATATAACAAGCAACATAAAACATATTGCTCTGTTTAATGGATTTTTTTGGTTTGTGTATATGCTTATCTGCAGCTTCTGCATCTGAACTATTGTTCATTGTAGGAAAGGAAACCATTTCTCATTTCCAGATTCTTGGCTGGTTTAAACTGGCCTGAGTTTCACTTACCAACATCTATGTGTAGACAATGATGTGGCCCAAAAGTTTTGTTGAAGGCTTAAAAAGTCTTAGAAGAGCAAGAATAAACCTCTACCTGGTTCAGATATGCAAAGCTGTAACTAAATATGTCCTCACAAAGTTTTTGCATGTGTATTTGAAAGCATAAGAAATTATTACATTCTTTACAAATTACAATAGTCAGTTCGATGTAACTGAAGAGATGATAAACATGTTATTTCTCAGTGTGGTCTGGATTTATATACTAAATAAATATAATAGAGACACAACCAACAAAAGTTGGTCTTGTTCCACCATCGCTGTAATCTGGAGTAACATATACAGTCCAACTGAGTTATTAGAGTAGAACTAACGTAGCAGGGCAGAGGCTTAGAATTGCCTCGTTTCTGATCTTATTCCTGAAAGAATTATACCCTAGATTAAGCGTGTCAGAGTGAGTATGGGCTGAGGCAGAGCCTTGCTGCCCGTGCTGCAGCGCCCTGTCGTTGCAGCGCTGCTCGTGGGCAGCTCTGAATCCCCCCTGCGGTGGCAGTACCTTGCCAAGGAACAGCGAGCGAGGCCGTGAACTGCCTCATTCCTGCGGGCTGAGCTGCGGGGATCAGTGCCACAAGGGAGAGGCCGCCTGTGCGGGAGGACAGGGGGCGGGAGACTCTCCGTGCCGTCCATCCACGCCGGCACGCGCAGGAGCGCAGAGCCTCCTCCTGCTCGCGGCTCTCCTGCTGAGTTCGCTCCCGATGGAGCGGGGTGCGTTTCCTTCTGGAGGCGACCCTGCTCTGGTTTCCATCTTCCAGGGGTCAGGGCTAGGAGGAACAATTCTGTTTCTCTCACACAGCTCGCCTCTCCTCACAGTAACGTGTACAGAAAGTGCATGAGGATGTAGGTTTTCTTTTTGGTTTAACTCAGGCTCTTAATGTTATTTTAATTTTGTTTAGGATTTAATCAGAGAGCAGTCGGCATCAGCAGTTGTGTGCTTGATCATCATATCACATGGTCTAAAGCCTAGCTACTTAATACCATAGGATGATTAGTATCTTATTACTGTTCTCTATTAAATATTGATACCAAAGTTTTCTGTGGAGCATTTGAAAATCCTTTTAGTCAATTAACAATAAAACAAAAAGCTTTCCATTTGGTGAGAGCTACTGTAATTATATTTACTTTGCAGTTTATTACCATATGTTTAAAGTGTTTGCATGTTTGTATTACACCCAAAAACTTCATTAAAAGGACATTAAGACGGCAAAGTATAGTGGTCTGAAATGAGGAAATGATGTAAGTATGTTTTCCTGTGCTACTTTAAAACTCTTTAGGGAAATAAGAACTGTGTATTAGATGTCTAGACTCTGTGCACAGCATGTGAGGAGCGGTAGGCGCCTCAAAATGGGATATAAACAAACTCATGTGATGGTGAGGGAGCCACCTACCCTAGGAAAACAGGAGCACTAGAGGAGGGCATCTGAAAATTCTCTTTTCTCCAGAGTGAAGCAGCTGACTGGGCGGGAAGGAGCTTCCTTCACTTCTGTGAGATGTGTAGGCTGCAGTAAGCACTGTTGCCTTCTGAGCTCCTGTCTCCAAGGCAGGGTATCAGGACAGTCTGCGAGATGAAGGCCTATCGGGGGGGAAAACATCCCAGTTAATCACTGCAAGGAAGTTTACTTTATGGAGAAGAGGGCATCCTGCCATATGGCTATTCAGGTATTTTACCTAGAGTAAAAACTCAGTAAAAGTAATCATTTCAGGAGCAACGACTGAAATCTAAAATTCCTCATTTCAGGCATTACCTCAACCACTGGGTACAGAGACGTGCTCTTGCTCATTTTCTGTAGCCCAGTAGATCTTCAGGTCTTTGCTGAACTTTGTCTTAAAGAGGCAAAATGCCCCCAGACAAAATTGCTCTGCAGTTGTGGGGTAAGAGAAGACTGAATTTCCTTAAGTCTATGGAGCAGTAGCTTAAACCTGCTCTTCCTGTGGAAGTCCTTAATCATGAAACTCTCTTACAGAAAGGATTATTGCTGCTAACTGTAATGGCATCATAAAAAGAGTGAGTGCTGCTCCACCTCTTGGAAGACTTGTCTAGAGAGAGTGAGCTTCAGCCCGGCAGAGTTCATTCCCAGTGGATAAAGGTCCTCACTACAGGCACGAAGGAAGCGAGAAAACCATGGCAGGAGATGCGGTTTACAAATGCTCATGTCCCCCATACACTTGCCTAGCAAAGGGCTAAGGTCTGTTTTTCCTCCTATGATAGGTGAGCTTCTTGTATATTTCCAAAGAGTCTCTGGCAGGCCTGAAGCATACAAACCCAACTCTTATTGACCTTTACTGTTTTCCTTTTCTTGGTGTTGAGGTGGATCTTCAGATTTGAATATCCCAAAGATCCTGCACAGTCTCATTCTGGATGCAAGTCTGATCTCTGTGGTTCAGATTCATGTCAGCATTAGGAAAATTCCCACTGTCCTTTTCCATATAACTACAAAGATGTCATTGCAGCAGGTTTCTTGAAGATACTTGCCTGGTGTCCTGGCTAGAAACTATTGGAGTTAACTAAAGTTTATGGGATCGTGAAATATTTGAACAATAGTGAATTTGTGCACCACTTTTAAATGTTGTTCTCATAAGCACATAAATCCAGCTTAGCAATAGTAAACTGCTATTTTGTGTAATGCCCTATATATGGTGGTATTTGATGCAAATCCCTTTGGCTTTAGAGATGTTCCAGTTCATACTACTTAAAGAATGGATGCCTTTGTCTAATGCCACTTTCTTGGGTCTTTTTTTGTGTGATATTTTTCTGTCATTTCATTTTTTATTCCTTACCAAGAACCTTAAATGCTTCCTGTAAACATTAAAAAAATCTGCTTGTGTCTTTGGCATCAAGTATAGCCATAGAACTTGCTATTACACCTCTCCATGGTACAATACAGAGGCACTGCCAAAAGCTATCCAGTATCATTGCAAACATGGGAATGGAAGACATATATAAACATAGGAGTGTAACCCCTTTCTCCAACAAGAGTTTATAATAGCAACAGCGAACTTGACCCCATGCATTTCCTGTAGGGATAAGGTGACCTGCAGGGGTTAATGGCCCGTGGCTTTGCCTTGGGCTATCATCTCACCCAGCCAGTGATTAATCCTGAAGAAATGCCCTTTGCTCCCATCATTATCCCTTAAATGGAGCCTTTAGAATTCAAAATGATTTTGGAATGGGACTTACCACTGCCCCGCACTCCATTCACTGCAGCCAACTTCACTGTAACTGCATGTCACACTTGCATAAATAACCTTCAGAGTGGGAAAAACATAAAGGACCGACCCAGAGAAAGGGACTAAAACTCCAGTGCACGGTACTGCTGCCAATAATATTCCAGCAGCAGGGTGATGCAATAGCACGAGGAAACAGCTGCTGTAGCCAGGGGAGGAATCAGAAACTGCTAAAGCGTTTGCTGTATGTGAAATCTTCCTGTGCCAGCTTCAGCTGTAAAATCTTTTCAGCCAGCAAATTATTATGGTTGTGTTTGTTTACTTAGTGGATTTCCAGACATATTCGTCAGAAGCTGAATTCTCTTCACAAACTTAAGACCTGCCCTGCCCTGGAAACTCGGTCTGAAAAGCTGTCTAAGCGATTGGGTTATTTCTTTGGGCTGAGAGGATGCAGAAGAGGCTGTGAGTGTTTCAGGGCATTCGGAATCACACCCACAAAGCCTAAGCTCATCTGCTGCCTCCCCTGCAGGGCTGTCACCCGCAAATTGCATCAGTGAGTATAGAGGCTCAAGTGTTTTTATGACCTATTGCTTGTATTTTAATCTTGAAAAGGCAGTAAGATCTGCTCTGCTAGCAAAATAGCAAATAAAAAAAGCACATGTAAATGTAAGGGATTTTTTACGCACAAGTGTTGAGAAATTAAAAATACTACTGCCCCACCTGACCTGATTGCTTACAAAAGTCTGGCACCAGTATTTATGTATGGCTCTAGACTGGTAGAGTACTAGACTTCTCCATTGTGAGCTATGGGAACATTAGCTTGCCTCTGCTCTCCATGAGAACCGTCCTTTTCTTGGTCTTATCAGATCCTTTTCTGACACAATACAGGCTTGGGGAGCCATGTAGTGAGCTCCTATATAGCTGTGTGTATGTCTGCAGCTACACAGAATTAGATTGTGTCCACCTGGATATACATCAATAAACCACTCTACCATTTTCTTTACAGAGGAGCTGTGGAACAGGGTAGTGATATTTACCCTAACTATAGACTTTAAACTTTACCTGAGGCATTCAAGACCTTTCTTAATTCTTAGATGATAAAAGTTGTAATTTCCTCCCATACTTCATCATTTTAAGGACAATCATACAAGGTGGTCAACTGTGTTAAAGGATTTCCCATCTGAGCTGAGATCAAACATGAACAATAGCAGTTCAGTGTGCTAAAAAAGTAAGAATCATTTGAAAATAGAAGCTCGTCCTGCTCGTACAGCCATCTGCAACGTCAGTCAGTTCTTCATGCCCCTCTTGCCCGTCTGATTGAGATCCATACGTGCCTGTATTGAGATAAACATGTTGAGTACATGTCTAGGCTGTAGAAATAATTATATTTAATCACTGTATTTTTTATTTTAATAAATACAAGTTTTATCATTTACTATTGCAATCAGGCGATGTTTCAAATAGCAAGTTATTCAAGATCAGTACAGGAGAGCCAATTTAAATAAGTCCGCCATGGGGATGCTGGTGGCTGAAGGCTGCGCTGTTATCATGGCAGATTCCCACACTCATTCCCACAGTGATCACATCCCACCTTCCCTAGCTGGCATCTATGTGGAGATTCATTTGGAAGTGGAGATGTGCTGAGTCTGAGGGCAGAGCCCGGGAGTGTATGGCTCTATTTGGCTCTTTATCAGGGCCAGTTTTGCTCAACACTTCTTTCCGTACTACTTTTTGCCCGCAATGTAGATGAGCCTCTGGCAAGCTGACTTGTGGGTGTAGCTGGTTGTAACTGGAATGCTCTCCAGGCAGTTCAGGATTATGGAAGGCACAGGATGGGGTGCAGGAAGATAAGCTCCTTGCTAGTCCTCGTAAATGGTGTGCAGCAGAGGGAAGCATGACTGCACAGCTCTGGAAACCGGGCCTGGCTCCTGCCTGTATGTTGCTTGTCTGCCCAAAGCTGCCGGCTGTAATGCCAAATGTCTTATGATCTTCTCTTTTACTCTTTCAGGCAGTGAACCCAAATCAAGATATTAAGGAAAACTGGGCCTTGTCACTTCGAAGTGGCTCTGGTAAGTGTGCGCAGTGGGATAGCTCTTTTCCTGAGCCCTTGATCCCCTCGCTTGTTGATGAGGCTGAGAGGGAGCCCGATGCCAGTCCCTAGGGACTGCGTGTGGCGCCCTGGGCGCAGGTCTGTGAACAAGGACTTGGTGCATCCGTGGCTAAAGGTACTGTGCAGGTTTAGCCTAGGAGGAGTGTGTTTGTTGAACTGCTTTGAAAACTGCAGCCCAGACCCCTACATGCTTTGGTTTTTGTTCCTTCAGTTTACTCCATCTCCTCTTATAGCCCTGCTGCTGTGCGGTTGCCTTCTCCTCCTGCTGGGCCACATGGCAGAGGTGCCTGGAGAGAAGCGGCGGCCTCTGCTTGAGCACCAGCGCTCTGGGATCCTTTGTTCTCCATGATGCCTCTCTCTGCCCTGTGCCATAATCTGACTTGACAGAAAGGTAGGTAAGGACACAGTGTTGCAGTTGCTGCATTTCTTTCTTAATAACAGTCTCAGTAAAGTTGCTTGGATTTCCTTCTGGAGATGCTGTGTCAGGTAAACTCAAGTGTCTGGAGGATTTGCCAGACTGGGCAAGACGTTGTTGGAGACACTGGGCCAAGGAAAGGGTACAGTGTGAAACCTGGTCCACTCCATCATATTTTGAAATATTTCCCCCATGTTTTCCATAACTTTTCTTCAGATTCTGAAATTTGGTTAAAATCTCAATATATTTTTCTAACCTGTCAGTTAACTCAGCATTAATTGTAAGTAGCTAAAGATTTACCTTTCAATTAAAGTACTTTAAAAGTAACATGAAAAAGAAAAACAAGAGGGTTTGTTTCTTTCTTTCTTCATGATGCCTCAAGAAGGCTTAATAATGTTTTGTAAACAATGTAGAGATTGAAACTGGTTTTGATTTATTTATCAGTGCTTTTGTATCTCCAATGCCTAAAAGAGTTTTGAGAGAGAATATCTTTGCTGAAGATATATCTGTTTTAGGAGAAAGCTGCTAATTGATATATGAAATTCCTAGTATATTTTTTAGCAAAACTGGAGAACAGAATAGATGTTTATATATATGTCTGTATGAAAAAGGGCATGTCTCTTTACTTCTGGGGATCATTTCAGCTCTGAAGAAAAAAAAAATAAATTTTTAGGTGTTGCGGCTGTTAGGGAAATAAGGAATTTTGTTTGAAAATCAGTGTACTTATTCCGTTTTATTGGAAAGTTGAAGTAATAATAAATTGCATTACATTTACAAGCACCCAGTGGAAGATAATGGGGATTGTTTTTCACCTGCTGTAACAGTCAGGAAGTGTTATAATGTCTTTAAGAAAAAAATATTTAGTACTAAAAGGAATTATTATGCTTAAAAGGGAAATATAAATCTCATCAGTAAAAATCCTTTTTTTTTCCCACAGTAACTTTTTTGTTTTTATTCTATTAAAAGACTATTAGGTTGTAACAAACAGAAATGATTTTGAAGGCTGCTGATCTCTTTCCGATGCTCTGAAGCCAGCACTGCCTTACATGCTACCTCTGCCCGTGTGAATGCGCTTCTGCACAGGGTGCTGGCTGTTGCCATTTGTGTGCAAAACCTGAGGGTACAAAGGGCCACTAAAATAGTCTGGACATCTGTCCTGCTCTGTGTAGCTGGAAGAAGAAAGTTCCTTGGGCCGCCTGTGGAATGGGGAGAGGCAGCTCAAGCGAGCACCAGCGCCGTCGCTGTCACCCGTGTGGGATAATCAAAACTGGATTTTTGCCCTGTTCTTTTCTTACGACAATGACATTCTGGGTTGTCTTCATGCCTTTTTTTCTCTGATACTAGTGGCTACAAAAGGACATTTAAAATGAGTGTATGCCTGAAAATATTTCATAATAAATTCTGTCAAATTCTCCCAGCTCTTTTCATTTGGAACAGCTTTAGAGCAGTATTACATTCTATATGTGAATATAATACAACACCATGGAACTTGAAAGCAGAATGAGCTCTCTAAGTTTTGTTAAAATATAAATAGTGGTAATAATTTGATGAGGTCCCTGGAATAATATAGCAATGAAATGAGAGTTCGTTACAACATTTTATTTTGCCTTGTCTGTATTTCTAGTGTTGCTGACTGCTTTTCTAGACATTGGTTTCTGCCAATAAGATGGCATGGAAGATTCCATGACAAGGAAGATGGTCGTAACAACCATCTTCCGTACTGGTGGCATTAAAATAAATAAATAAATAAAAAACAATCCTTGTATAAGGCAAGCTGTACTTCTTGCAGAACTTGAAACAGTGGGAAATGTGGTGTAGTTGAGGCTGTGATTTGATAATAGAGAGGCCAGGGCCTTTTGGAAAGAGAATTGGTCTCAAGTGTGAAGGCAGCAAAACAAATGGGTGGCTCTACAATATCCCTCTTCTGAGACCGTCTAGGACACGTCTCACATTCCTTTCTTTTTATACATTATTTAAAACAAAGGGGCAGGAGAAAAGACACAAGTTCTTAAAACTTGAAAATAAAAACAGTTGTGACACAACTGTTATATTAAATAAGGAGTTGTTTCTAGCCAGCTCCATAAGATGGAATTCATGAAAAATGCCATGGTATGGCACACAGACAGCTGTGGACCTCAAGGACTTACTTTGTCTCCTCCGATCTGCACTCACAAAGAATTTGAACACAAAATTGTTCAGAAGAACATAAAAGGTACAGCTTTTATTGCTTTCAATAGTATTTTGCCCTTTCACGTCCAATCCTTTAGCTGATCATCATGACCTTTCCTTTTCTTAAGGGGGAGGTGGTAGGAGATGTGCTGCCTTTGCTGGCATGACTGCACTGGCTGTTTATTGAGCCACCTGGTAGACGTGTTGTCCTGTGGCAGAGGAGAGTTTCTGTACCCAGCCCCACATCAGACGTCTGTGAGTGCCCTGGCCGGGCAGGGAGCCCCACGCCGAGGCCCCGCGTGAGAGCACCCTTCGCTCCGCACGCATCCGCAGCGACCCCGCGTATTCCCCAGGCAGCCCTCGCAGCAGCAGAGAAGCAAATGGCCTTCTGGAGCAATTCTTGTTTGCAGAGGTTTTAGTGCAGCTGTCAAGTAAGGGCAGTGTGGCTGGTATTGTTCCACCGAGACTTGTGGCAACGTGGCCATGATGCAGCCATTTATCATCAGCCGATGTCATTCCAAAACAGGGGCCTCTCATCTGATAACAGAGCACTGCTACTCCTTTACTGACTTGGTCCCTGGTTAATCAGTTTGTTCAGGTTTTGAATGCTGCATTCAAGCATGTTTTTTAACAATGAAAAGCTCTCTGTGTTAAAAGAAAGGACTTACGTATTTGAGTCACATTCTTTTCTTTCCAATCATTTTAGTTTTTGTGTCACTTGATTTGTACTAGCTGTGGCTCATTATGAGAAGTATTTGTCAGTGTGGACACTAAGGCATGCACAGCTCTAAATGTGAAATTTAATTATGGGCATGGGAATTTCCTGTCCGTTCCCTTGAAATATTGTTGCTTAAAACTTGATAGAGTGAAGGGTTTGCAAATTGAAAGGGAAAACCATGAAGGAAGATAGACAGGAATAGACAGAAGGGTCCAGAGATGTCTGATGTCTGGGGACTGAAGAAAAAGCCAGGTTCCCTTAAGAGCAGTGAATGACCTTGGAGCTATTGGAACAGAGGAAAAAGAAGACACCCTAAAGGCACAGAGGGATACAGGATGCAGTCTGATGACAAACAGTGAGAGACGGGTCCCTGAAGAGAATGGAGAGACAAAAAAGCACTTGGAGAGGAGAAAGAAAGAGGGTTAGGGCTGGAGAGAGTCTCCTGGCCAAAGAAGCTTTAAGACAGAGATTTTAACAAAAGCGTTGTGAGCATAAGGTGCACTCACTGATATTACAGTGCAAGGAACTCTGAAAAACTACTGTATGACATTGGCCTAATTTTAATTTAATAGCTTTTCCCAGTGTGTCTGTCCTAAAGTCACAAACTCTCAAGGCCGCAACAATAGTGAGGCTGTACTGGGGGGCTGAGCTTGGCTTATCTGTAGATCTAGCATTACTAAGGCCGAGAGTTGTATTTCTTCTTAGCTTTCACACCCCATAAAAAATGTTTGACGGAGTCCCAGCTGCATGGGAAAGGGCTGAGCTATATTTACTGCTGCACAACCTGACAGAAAGGAGTGACTTTGCATTGAGTAAATGAAGCGGCGCACTGTGAATCTCCCTACGTGTCGCATGGAAGGCAGTTTCTACCTCTGCTTGTGAGGAGGATTATACAGAGAGGAAAATTCATCCTTACAGGTGGATAAGTTCCTCGTCACTCGAGAGTTTTGCTGTAACGTACCCAGCACGAATGACATTTCCCTCCCTCTCCTACCTCTCTGCCTGACGCTTTGCTCCATGCTGCCTGCCCAGCGCTTCCCTGGGGTTGATCCTCAGCCCTAGCGCAAGCTGCATCGTGACACACAGAGCCGGGAGGCAGAGCCCGTCTCCCTTTCACGCTCTCGCTGCGGTAGCAGGTGGCATCCTGCCCTGCACAGTGTCACCAGGGGCTCCAGCACCACCATGGAGAAACAGGATCCAGGCTCAGGAGATAAGCAAGACCCCTTAATTACAATTTATTTCTCCCCACTCTAAATCTGCCCCTTGTTGAGCACCAAGGAGCGGAGGAGCTCTGCTAGCTGCGGTCTGACACCTAATGGATGCTGTTAATCAGCAGTGCCTGAGGTACTGTTGAAGCTTCTCAGGTGTTTTTCTGTGCCGACCTCTGTGACGCCTCTCACAGTCACTTACTGACTGCTTTTCTGCTATGAGCATCAAGCAAATTTCAACTAAATGTTGCTAGCTTAGTGATGGTGCTGTTGTCACTCGAGCAGCTACAGAGAGCTGGATGTTATCTCCATGCTCTTAGGAGGAAAAACAAGAAAACACAGGCAGGCAGTAGGCTGTTGCTGCATTATTTTCCTGAGTTTGCAGATGGTGTGAAAATAGTGACCTTTCATCTTAGCAGAATGCTAAAATCTGAAACTTAACTATGACAACTGCATTTGCATTAACTATTTCAGTACCTGAGCAAGACGTTCGAACAAGGTGCTTTTGCGAGGTGTAGTTGCCTGCCTGTTCTCTGTGGTAATGACCTGTTGTGGTAATGACCACCAGTTCAAAAGATGAACTTCCAGCTCCACCCTGCTTGCTTGTGACACAGTTTTCACTTGCCAGTGTGCACTGGCATGTTGGAAAAAAAAAAACGTAGGTAAAGGAAATACTTGATTAAGTCATGAGAAAATATGGAGTTCTTCTCTAGCGATTACTTTATTTATGCTCCTGGATAGGAGGGTGGAAGGTCCCACTTCCCCGAGGTGGACGTGGAGAAGGTTTGCTCAGTCGGCAGCCGTTCTTTCTGAGGGCCTCCACTGGAGCACGTCTGTTTGGTGTCCTGTGGTATGGCCAGCACTACAGCTGAGGAGCTTTTCAGTACCGCTTTACTAACCAAGATCATTGAATTACTGCAGGAATAATGTAACTAACTCAGTGGTCATTTGGTTACAGGCAGAATTTTGCACCTTTACAATGGGGAATGCAACTGAATTTCAGCTAAAACCCAGAAACTTAGAGCTATATTATTTAGCATCAGAGAGAACCCCTTCAAAGCTCAAAATTGTTTTTCTGCCTACACAACTTTCTTGCTTTATAACTGTAACTACTGTTAAAGTTAAGATCTTTGCATGTCTGTAAGCATTATTTCTGGAGAAAGTAGAATGTGACGTGCTTACAGTAAGAGGTATTAGTATATCAGGCTGAAGGATGCCAGGAAGTTCATACAAATGTATGGAATATTCCTCTCCCTTCAGTGCTATCATCCGTTGAACAAGAGGATAAAAATATAAAAATAGACATATATTTGAAAGCTATGAGTCTTATTTGCGACCTACTTGAACCTAACACTGTCACCATAGTCTCCACTGTTTGGTGCTGGAGTCACATAGCCTACGTTATCTGATGTGCAGATAATGTCTCCGTCCCCAGGTAATACCTTTCTGCTTATAGCGTACTTAAAGAACAATTGCTAGGAAATGCAAACCTCAGAAAAGCCCAAACCCTGAGATAAAGTAATGTAAATACCTCATGTACCCTTATCTCATTACAGTTCAGAAAACAAAGGTATATTTCATGTCGGTATCAAATTATGAAAGCCTTTGTATCAACATAGTTGCAGTGGAAGAATTCTCATACTTCCCAAAGTGACAGAGGTACCTCACACAGTCACTGAGATACTGAGAAAGAGGACTCAGCTGAAGGGGATGTGAGGATTTAGTAGAAGAAGTAAGAGGAGGAAAGAGCAGCTCGCTGTAGACCTCAGTAGTTAGAAGAGTGGAGATGAGGCCAGAGGAGAGAGGAAAGGACATGGGGAAATAAAATGCTTAACCATTATTTGTGCAAGGAATAATGTCAGGGTAAAATATACAGAGTTCTGACAGAATTACAAGCATCAGAGCAAACTGGCTTACTTGCTATCAGCTGTGACTATATAAAACATACTGCTTCTACTAAATTGGCAAAAGAAAATACAAAATGAATGGTTTGCACATAAAAAGCAAAATTTTATGCTGATTTGCCATATGTCTTTTGCCACCTCAGAGAAATAAAGATCTGAAGGTGTAAGGAAGTTGGCCAGGTTCTGCTTGTTTCGTATTTCCTAGTTCCCCCAGGAGTGTCCTACAGCAGACCTAACCTAATGCAGAATCCCACCATGGACTTGCCGTATGAACCATTTATGGGTTCCTTTTTCTTCTTTTGGGAGTGTGTGATTTACACAAAGGTGAGTCCGCTTGTTGATGTTCAGTTAGAAGACTGTGTCCTGGAAATATACTTGGCTTATAAACTTCGGGATAGGGACTGTCTTCTTCTTCTGTGTTAGTGTCGGGTGCCCTTGGTCTCTACGCAGGAGTTCTGGTTACTGTAATAATGAATAAAAGATTATAGCAAATCTGGGAATGGAGCTGACAAAGAGGTGTAAAGAAGTAAGTCAATCAATTAGAAAAAGCCTGTCTAGATTGGCACAACATTTTCAGTGCTGCAAGCCAAATGTCAGCTTTCAGGCACCTCCACAAGCCCATCTCTGGAGCTCTGTCGGAACAGGGTTCTCCTCTGACACAGGTGAGGTGACAGTTTACAGAGTAAGTGTTTGGGCATGTGGAGGTGCTTGAGGAGATAACAGGCCAGATGACACAGTCCTGGCAGCCAAATCTGACTCATGAGCTGTTACTTTGATCTAGAGTTTTTTTACACTCATGGTCGCTGCTCCGTTTTTCTCAAACATTGATAAATTTCTCATTTTCCCCTGTATTTGCGTAATTTGTGTAATCACTGTGAAGTGACTTGAGAGTTCTCTGCGAGTATTCCCTAGTCCGTGCTTGGGAGTTGTGTCATGCTGATTAGGTGTGATGGTTTAGGATCCTGTGATTAAGGTTTTGTTTCTGTTCCTTGGCCGAATGACACTTCAGATGTGCCCGCAGCACCGTCTTCGTCTTCCCACATACTCCGTAAGGGCAAAAGCTGAGTGTTCCCAAGGAATCATTGGCTGGGGAGGCTCCTTTGCAAAAGGACTGTGACCCATTTACACTTCCCAGGTCATAATGCAGCTTTGAACTGCCTATTACTAAGGGCTGTATTCGAAAGGCAGAAGGCAGTTTCAGTATCATCAGGTAGTGAAGTGATATCTATGAGTCAGAATGAATGAAGTAAGTCAGGCAGCAGGCGCTCACTTATCAGAGAAATACATACATAGGGCTCAGTTGTTCTCTCATAGTGTAAGACTGCACTGGAGCTTTACTGTTTACATCAGCATGAGGCATAAAATAGGACCAGATAATGGATGCATGTATACAGATTATATATCACACTGCAAAAAAAAATTTTCTGCTCCTCTGAATTGAACATTTAAAAATATTAATGGCCTAGGAATTCACAAAGATTCTCCATCATATACTGTAAAACTTGTGTGAGGTTTGGAAGCAGAAGTAAACTAAGGCTAAATACGGACCTTTTTTTTATACAGAGCAATAAAGAGCTAAAAGTGAAGCAAGAAGAAGGGAACCTTAAAAAGGTTAAAACGGGAGGGTACATAATTCAGAATAAATTTTTAAGGTGTGTGTAGAAATCTGAGGATTAGCCGGAGTAGACAGCAAAAGCATGAGCACACTCAAGGTTCAGACACGAAGAAGGAATCATCTTCACTGCAAAGCTACAGGGAAGAAAAAAACTACAAATACACTTATTCACTTGTGGGTAAGCAGCAAAGTAATGTTCTCTTTTCTGCACAAACTCTTAAAAAGAAGTTTCAGTTTAAGGTTGCTGTAGTCTTTTTCAAAAACCAGTATGGCAGCGGTTTTGAGAGTTACTCCCTACTCCAAGACACGTGGTGGCAGCTAATTGCAAACCAGCACTGACAGGAGCACAAGCCTGAGACTTCAGGTGACAGCTCTTTGCCACAGTGTGGCCAAAGTTTGGCCAACATCGCTGTTCCCATGTCTTCTGACAGGAGGGTGGCCACTAACTCAGAGCTAGAACATGCCTTGCCTCTTCAGCCGAGAGCTTTTGTCCAACCCTCTTCCCACATAAAGAAATGTGATCAAAACTGTTTGGAAAGAAAAAGGGTCATTTTTGGTGGTAAAAGATAGCATTTGGATGACACACTTTGGGCATCTGATAGGAGAAGATCTCGACAAACAATTGCTAATGTACTTTACCTGAGTAGGTAACCAAAAGTCAGCCTCATAAAAGCTGTTATGAAAGCAAATTATAGTATCAAACTGCTAATAGAGTCAGATAATTCTGTGATGATCTTACAATCCTTTTCAAAGACTGTACAGAGTGCTGATTCCCTGAACACAGCAGAAATCAGGCAATGAGGAATTGTGACTTTTTTCCCACAATTTCGAGTCTTTTTCTAGCTCACACTCTTCCCAAGAAGTTTTCTCTCCATGGCTTTATTAGAGTTGACCTCCCACTGGTTGTTCTGGCAGTCTTGCGGGTTTTTTTTCTCTTGCACAGTTTTTCCAGAGTTTGCTTCCATGCATTATTTTCTGTGTCTGTCAGTTGTACACACATGCACAACATACACACCCTGCCAGTGGATGCTCACAGTGTTTCCTGTATTGGTACCCAGGGAAAGTCATGGGTTATCCTAAATAAAAAGAGGATGTTGCAGATTCCGTGCAGTTTCAACTGTTCGATAAATACATCACCCTCATGGTAATATGTTAACTATCAATGTTGCACTGCTTAAATGCTAATGTTGATATTTCAGTCAGACAGGGAAAGGTCTTTGGGTAGCTAATGCAAGCTAATTCCTTTCTTCCTGTATGAACTTTCCAGAGGAAAAAAAATGTAATTTCAATATGCTGTTTGTTCTCTATAGTCATCTTTAAAAAGGGAATCCCTTTAGCATAAAAGTCACTTTTACACATCCACTAAGTCTGCCATGCAGTTTCTTTTCCTACTGCAGATGTTTGACATCTGTAAGAAATATCGTTGTACATGGTACAATGATACAGCCTGCCAGCCTACCTCAGCTCAAGACATCCACACAGAGCCTTTGCTGCTAGAGAGGAACATGGAGTTTTAACCGGAATGATCTTGATTAGCTAAAATAATAATAAAAAGGTGAAGGTTTCTGTTCTAGGCCTATAACTGTGGGTTTATTTCCTGTGTTATAGAGTGGAAGCAATGGGAGTGAGCAGCAAATGTTTCAAGACAGAATTGTGGCTTTTCAAATATTTAAAGCTAGGAAAAAATCCGTGATTCCTTCCCATGTCCTGATACCCTAGGAATAAAGGGAAATCATTAAGTCAGAGTTTTAGTTTGCCCGTTACTTTCCTGTTCTCATGTTTAAAGCAAACAAGTCCTATTTTTTTTCTAATACGCATTATTAACATATCCTATTAATTTGTGCTGATCTCTTATTCAGAGAAATAATTATCTATATCTAAATTTTATTTTTTATTCAAAACCTGCTCTCCACTTGCCCACTTTTTAATTCTCATTTTTTCATGGGTAAGGAAAAGACAGTATAAACAATAACAAATGATTAAGACAATATGAAACCCTACAGGACTACCCCACACTTCTGCAGACATCAAATCCCCAAGCACGATTCTGTGTCCCAACCTCAGTGCAGACTGCGACTGTGTTATTAAGCGCTAGTTCCCAAGGGTCTTTCCTCCTACATAAATTAGCTAGAAATAAAGGGGAGTGAGGAAAGAAGTCAGCATTGATAGTATTAGATGTGATCAGCTTCTGTCTACGTGGAGCAGTTCAAGGCACTACCTAATGACTTGAAGTTAAGGGCACAGTCCTGTAAGGTATTAAGTAAGTCCTCCCCAGACCTTTTCATTTCAGGGTGTTTTGAGGGAACAAGGGATCAAAAAGAATGATATGTAAAATATGTCGGGCTCGGACGGGCCAGTCCGAGCTCACGTGGCGCCTATATCCTGGCCAAGAGGAGGACGCACGGGCTGAACTTCAGCCCACACTGGGGCTCAGCTTTGCCCAACCACTTCCAGCCCCAGCCCCGCAGTCCTTGCTTCATTCCTCGTCCTTTCTTCAGTCTGGAATTCAGCCCACAGGCCTCATAGGTGTCTTCCCACACTCCCACCCCCTCTCACCACTACCAGTCCTGCCCAGCCCTCCGCATCCCGTCATGAAGCTGCCAGATCATCTCTTTCATGTTTTGCTCTCTCTCTGGACTCTGTCTCTGGGAATGGTATTGGCTCTCTGGAAGCAAGGAATCTAGATCATGGAGATGAGAGTCACTCTTATCTTCTGGGATGTTTCTTGGGGGATAAATTTTCTAGGTGAACAAAAGGAAGCAGCATGAAATCTCATATTTCATGACAGACATGGTCTTTTGTAGCACAGCTGGCCAGACTAAATATAAAGCAGAAGAAACTGAACTGGTCTCCAAGGCTGCCTGGGACGTGACCTGGCACTCCTGGCATGCAAGCATGTATTCCATATTGCAAGGACTTTCCGAAGATTAGTAAAGTCATAGCCCAACTTCGGCTGATTTACCCTTTAAAGAGCACCCTGATAGAGTTCAGCCTCCCCTGTGCATCCCAGAGCAGTTTTGGCAAGTCTTTCAAAACAGTGTGAGTGCTAGAAGTGATGCAGTGCTGTGTGGACTACTAAGCCTGGGTTTGCTGCTGCCAAAGCATAGCATGGACACAAGTGGAGGAGGCAAAGACAAACTGGAGTGATGATTTGCAGGCAATTGATCTTTGCCATTTGGCTCAGCATGCCTGAGCCTGAGAGCAGCTGTGGTTATTAAACACTAGGGATGTAGCCAGCAAGCCTGCGCTCAGCTGACCATTGTATCAGTACTCGTCGTGTTTTTTTTTCATTTCCTTGCTCTAATTCCTCCCATCCTTGTTCACTCTTGTGCATTGGGCAAGAGGAGACCCAGAGGCAGTTAGCAAAGCAACATAGATGCACCATTTTTAAGTTTCTCTGCCAGACTTAATATTTTTCAGAAGAGATGCCTGTTTTTACAGCTGAAATGCACTGATTCCTCTGCTTTGCAAAAGCTCTTTCAAACAAGAGGTAGTTCTCTAGCTATAATTATGCAGCACTTTCTGTGAGGGGTATGTAAGCAAGAAATATATAAGAGAACAAAATATTTGCATAGGCATATTTATTGAGTAAAATATACTGGAGTGAATATTCTAGCATTATTTGGTGTTATTTAAGAGGGTAAGGATGGTCCAGTGGCAGAGCTGCCCAAATGTTTGTAGCTATTTTTACAACAAAAATCTTTTATTTTTGTGTTCTCAGAGACATTCCTTTCTCTTGCTCTGCTTTTTACCTGTAGCTATAATATTTGGGGCTGTACATGTATGAGATCTTGCAAGACCATTTGCGTGGAGGCTGATAACTCTGCCACAGAGCCCTGCTGCGGAGAGAGATGTTGTGCAGGGAGTGCTGGTGCCGATCTGCTCCATGGCACAGCCTCCTGCCTGGGTTTGGGTGGCACCGCGCCGGAGGCACAGCCTCCCAAAGGAAGCGTCGCCGAGATCATGCCAAGATCACAGGTTATTCTTAGGGCCGTGGTATATTCTGTAGGGATGCAAGTGAGAGCTGTTTTTTTCCAACCATTTTCAAGCTCAATTAATTCCAAACCTCTAATCTAACAGTGTCCTGGGGAGTGTCAGTCGCACAGGGAAACCTCCCCAGGGAGCTGGGTCTGCTCCCCGTGACAGCCCTCGTACGGGCTCTGCGTCTGCCTGATCCACGTTCGCCTCCTCAGACTAGCAGGCCTGTAGTTATTTAGCACAGGAGAAGAAAAACAGTAAAGGGGGAGGGAGAAATGGGAGAAAAGGAGGCAAAAAGGGGGCGACGAAGCAGTGATCAGATTTGCACGCATGCTGTGGGCTGAGTTCTTCAGTATCGGTTTGCCAGCTTCCGAGAAACAGAGTGTTACATATTTTTGGTTTCTATTTAAATTATCTGATTATTTATCATGCTTTTGATAGATCAGAAAGTAGTGGTAGTGTTATAAAAACTCTGGAAGGAGTAAGCAAATGAAAAGGACCCAGCTGTTTATTCAGGCTTTCCTAGCCTCCGAAGAACGGGGCTCGCAGTGCGGCGTGAGTACGCGCTGCTTTTCCTTGGCTCGGCTCCACTATTTATGTCACAGGCAGACAGCTTGCATTAGAGTTTGGCCCTGATCTGCAGAAGCCCTGTTATTTGAATTTAATTGAAAAACATCGAGTCACAATTCAGATTTTAAAGCTTTTTAATTAGTAAAAGGTTAGGATGGAAAATTCAGCTTAGCTGTGTGAGCTGAGTCAGGCCGAGGCTCTAAGGCAGGATTTGCACAAGTTAGGTGTTTACAGCAAAGTGCAGCTCCTGTCACCCTGTGAGGGCCATGAACACCTCTGCTGTGGCCCTTAGGAAGCAGCAAGTGCTCCATACTCCTGGCACGAGGGCCAAGTTCAACTCGGCTCTCCTGCCAGAGCCCTTGTGGGAGCAGGGCCCTGTACGTGACCTGGGACCATCCTACAGCTGTTGACAGACGGTCACATTCAGATAGGCCAGTGGAAATCCAGAATAATCCCATTCACCGAAGTGGTATTACACTGGTGTAAAGCGACTGTAGGAAAACCAACATCAAGCTCCGTGTGGAAAATTTTAGCAGGAAGTTGAGAGAGCTTATTAGTCTAATTCATATCCCACTTTATTATGGACCTTGTATCTGGCTACTTTTGGTCCTGAAGGTGAAGAAATTATCTGAGGATACTTCTTTACCTCTCAGAGAACTGCAAATTAATGTTTGAAACAGTGCACAGCTTTTGGCCTCAGTATAAAGTAAAATAACTTAGGCTTCTAGGATGTTATTGTGCTCTAAATTACACTGTGAGCTGTGTAGACCTTTACCAAGACTAAAGGAAAAAAAAAGATTTATAAATATGACTGGGATTCAGTATTTTCAATAATTTATTCATCCATCAGAAGAAAATTTGACAACTAATGTGATAAACAAGCATGGGTTGAATTTTGTAAATAGTTTTGGATTAGAAAAAGAAAGAGCACATTACAAAACACTAGAATTTTTGTTTGTCATTTCTGAAACCACAAACTAGTTTCATGGGCATACCTGAGCACAGCTCACATAATTGAGGAAAAGGAGGTCATCTGTTGCAGGATGATATACTGCTTGCAAGCTGAGATCCATGTCTAGGACAGTCCTCTGAAATGGGAGATGAGGCCAATTCTCTCATATGGTCAAATCAGAATAAGGGTTTGAAGCTGACTGCCCTCACTATTGGAGATGTAAGAGAGGACAAAGGAAACAAAAGGGGTTTTTTTTTGCTTTTTTTTTTTAACTCAGTCTTTTGATTAGTTAAGAAGTAGCTTTTGGTTAACTCAAGAAAGTCTTTCTTAATTTAATTTATTTTTTCCCAAATTAAAAAAGCAAAAGTTTACCTCTCTGCTTAGAGTGTTCTTTCTAACCACCGTCTTCCTAGCTGAGCCAAGCACGAGTGCAGCTACGTGAGTAACAGTATGTCCCTTGGTGTGAACATGGATAAAGGAATTACCGTATATTCTTGTTCTTGATTTGAAATTATGATAAACATTTATCTACTAATGCAAATCAAATTCACTCTATGAAGATTGATTTCCATATAATTTGACCTTGTCTAATAAGTCTTCTTGGCCAGATGAATTACAGAGACTTTGCGCTGATTTATTTTTGCTTATGCATAAAGTGCTGTGTGTTTGTTCATTTATTATGCTTAGCACATCAGACTCAGGAAGATTATCTTGTTTGAAAATTAAATTTCATACCTTCATATCTTTGTATGGGCTTCACTTCAGCTGTTTGACTATGGCCCTGTTCTTCAACATGGAGAAAATCTATAGGTAAAAAATGACTTCATGTTATGAAGTCTGCATGCTAAACAATAATCCCAGAACTACCATTGGTCTGTGTATACTCATGTTCTTACATAAGCAAAAAAACCCCACAATATAAATATTTAATATAAATGCTTTAAACATTTTACTCTCATCTATGTTCACAAATACTAATATCACTCAATCATATGATTATTGTGTCACAAGAGGGAGAATTTTCCATTGTTTGCCTTACCCTTATTCTGTATTCCTTAACATATTCCAACTTCTATTATTCTTTACATTAACTCCCTTTCAAATTTGGAAATTTATGTAAGGCTGGATCCAAAGATACTGACAGTAAAAACAGAAAGGCTCATTTTCATTTTAGTAGCTTGTGCATCAGACCCATGATGTCAACAGTGTCTTAAGTTCTTGAATGTGTTTTCAAATATAAGATAACATAACATAACACAACACGACATAATATCATAACAGTATTGTGTGAGGGGGAAGATAATTGTGCTTGCAATTACTCTTTTTCATATTATTACCTTATATTTCATTTGAAGTAATGTCATGTTGTTAATTTCTTTGGATTATCCCAGTTCTCTTTTTCCCTCTGAATTTGCTTACATTTGAAAAATTCCTGTATATTGTATTCTCATTTAATCAACTGCCCCTTCTAGAGCATTTATGACGTTAGTGTAATCATTTCAACACTGACATGTTCAGCATCTCCCTAGATACCTCTTTTCATCTATCTCAACAAATTGCAGTCCATTCATCATTATTAATTGTTTACAGTCCTTCAAGTGGTCCATGATTCACCTCAAATTTTTTTAATATCGACCTCATTTTTTTTAAACATGAAGCTGAATTATGTCATTTAGCCAATTATTTAAGAGGAGTAGAATTATTCTCTTCATTGAAAAATACTTGTGTTTTAGTGACTACATGGTAGGACAATAGATACAGCTTTCCCAAAACTCATCTAGTCAGCTGAAAAGATGTATTTTGTGTCTTTGATTGAGCTTCAGGACTTGAAGGCAAACCAATTTAAAATAACTTCAAAATTTTTCTATTAATGGAAGTGTCAGCATTTAAATGGTGGATATGTATTACTGACTAAACATTAACAAAAGTAGCATTGAGACCTATAAGGAAACTGTGTTTTTTTAAGGTGATACAGAACTGATTTATAGTTCTTTATTTACTTGCGTTTTGAGACTGAATAGTGCATATGCTGTACCTCAGAAGTGAATAATTTTAGCCTCTTCCTCCTCTCAAAAAATCCATATTTAAGAGGGAAAAAAGTATTCCCATGGAAGGTTGGTAAAAATTAAATAGCAGGTGTTTGAAACTGCTCAGGTGTTTAGAAAGTTAGTATTTGCTGAAGGGAGAGGAATAAGTACCCAAAGAGCAGGCAATCTATTAAAAATGCATGAAAAAAAATGAATAAAAACATATCATGCATTGTGGAACCATGTGTTAAATTCAGCTTCACGGTGTATCATGCAGCTCTGCAGTTGAATGTTGCTGACTCATGATTCTGCTGAGAGTCTCAGAATATTTTGTATATTTTTTAAAGCCTGGTTCTTAAATTCATATGATTATAGTGGGAATTCCAACTTTAATTAAAATGAAGTAAGTCCCTGCTTACAAAACAGAGCTACAAGACATGCTCATGTATACTCTGAAGGCTTAGAAATCAAAAGACAAGTAAAAGCAACCTGTAAATTACTGTTTGTATAGACTTTTATTGCTGTTAGATTGTAAATAAACTTTATTTATTTCATCTGGAGGCAGCTTTATTCAGAATGAGTAACAATCTACAATACTCAGCTAAAGAGGGGAACACAGTGAAATGAGGCAATCTACAAAGCTTTTGACTGCATTTATTACAGGATTACAGGGTGACAAACTCTATCTTGGTAAACTAAAGCATTCGCAATAAAGGCTAATAAGGTAATAGCAAATATGTAAGCTGCCTTACTGCCAGGGAAATGACCCACCAAGCTGTAGTACTGTGTATTCACCTAATAAGGTACGATCAACATTCATTACCAACTGTGTGCAAGGAACCCAATAAAAGATGGATTAGCAGACAAACCATCTATTTTTACCTCACTGTGATTTTTGGATAATAAACGCTATGACTATATCACAGAACAAAAAGGTTTTGTTGTGAGAGTGACTACATAAGAATTACCACGTATGTGAGAATTTACTCATGTGAAACTTTGAAATATCCTTTCACCATTTGCTATCATCAGTTCTGGAGATCATACAGATATATAATATATGTGATAATAATGACAGTATTACTGAATTTGCAGAATTAAGTAACCAGAAATTAGGAAGTGCTACAACTAATTTTTCTTGTATAACCCTTACATTTTATAAGGTTGTATGTAACTTTTGCCTAGCATAGCTAGTTAATCCCAACACCTGTATGTAGTGTTGAAGATTGTGCTTTCTCTTTCATACCTGAAGAAGTCTTTGCATGTCCAAAACATTTTTTTCTCTCCTGGTATCATTTGCTCTAATAGAAGTTATAGTCTGTGATTGCAAATCTTGCTTCATGTGATGTAAGTTAGCTTTCTTACAGAACAATCATATACAGAACTTGGTCACTCTTCGTAGCTCTTCATCTAATACCAGTGTTTACCCCTGAGGCTAAAGGCAACTAGTCTCTAAATCCAGTTGCCCGTGTCCTCCTTCCCTTCTCACTTGGTCGTCATTCTTGGCTTCTATGTTTCTTGCCTGACCGATCCCAGTTTTACCAGCTGCTTTGTCAAGACTGACTCCTTTGGCTTCCAGCTCTGCTCCCATTCATGCAGCTCCCTCCCCATGCACCTGTAATGAAGCAATGAAAGTCACTGCAAACACAGACCTGATGTGCTGCTGCTTCTCTGTACCTGTTCAGAGCAACCAGCACTTCATATGTTTGGTTGGAAAAAGCAGACTTAGTTAGTCGAGGGGTAGCGGATGCACATTGTGATTTCATAGGAGCCTGGAAGCAAAGGAGAATACTTTGGAGAGGATGGTACATTCCTAATTTAGGCATATATAAGCTAGAATTAGATGGAGCATACTCTATTAGCAAGGTCCATAGTGTAGAAAGTTATTTTTTAAAATTGGGTCCAAACTTGTCTTTAGAAAGAAGGAATAAAGTATCACTGGATTTAGTGGGGTTATATTGCTCCTTTTGAGCAATCTGGATGAGAGTTAACCTTAATTTTGAACTTCTGTGCTTTTATTAGTATTTACATTTCTTTAGTACCATGTGAGTTTTCTGTGCATTTCAATAGCGCTTCTATATCTCTGCAATCCCATTGGGCTCTTGTCAATAGGATAGCTGTACTTTTTCCAACAAGATTATAAGTGCTCATTTGCTTTCTGTGGAAGTTTTACCAAGCTTCTATTCATGCCATAATGGATTATTGACATAACACAGTAGACTCTTAAGAAGTGTTCCACTATATGTAATTAGAGAGTATTTCATCTGCATAATAAAAATCTATATGAAAAGTTGCTGTTATTCAAGCCCAAAAGCTGCTTATCTAAATGAAGTATCTAGTGTGCCCCATAGATTTAGGGATGGAAAACAGCATTTTGGAAAAAAAAAATCATATAAATTGCTAAAAGCGATCCAGATCATAGAATCACGGAATGGTTGAGGTTGGAAGGGACCTCTAGAGATCATCTAGTCCAACCCCCCTGCTCCAGCAGGGACACCCAGAGCATGGGGCACAGGGCGGCATCCAGGCGGGTTTGAAGATCTCCAGAGAAGGAGACTCCACAACCTCTCTGGGCAGCCTGTTCCAGGCCTCTGTCATCCTCACAGGAAAGAAGTTCTTCCTCAAATGGAGATGGAACTTCCTGTGTTTTAATTTATACCCATTATCCTTTGTTCACCCTTTGCCACTGGCCACCACCAAGAAGAGTTTGGCCCCATCCTCTTTACATTCACCCCTCAGGTATTTGTACTTATTTATAAGATCCCTTTTCAATCTTTGCTATCTTCTCTTCTCTAGTTTAAGCTCAATCTAAGACCCAGCTCAGTTTTTCTCATACGACATATACTCCAGTCCCTTAATCATCTTTATGGCTCTATGCTAGACCCTCTATAGAAGCTCCACATCCCGCTTGCTCTGGGGACCCCGGAACTGCCCCCAATACTGCAGGTGCGGCCTCACCAGAGCTGAGCAGAGGGGCAGGATCCCCTCCCTCAACCTGCTGGCAACGCTCCTCCTGATGCAGCCAGGATCCCACTGGCCTTCTTGGCCACGCACATTGCTGACTCATGGGTAACTTGTTGTCAACCAGGACTCCCAAATCGCTCTCCATGGACGTGCTTTATAGCAGGTCAGCCCCTAATCTGTCCTGGTGCCTGGGGTTATTCCTCCCCACGTGCAGAACCCTGCACTCGCCCCTGCTGAACCTCATGGGGTTTCTCTCTGTCCAGCTCTCCAGCCTGCCCAGGTCCCTCTGAATGGCAGCACAGCCCTCGGGAGTGTCGGCCACTCCTCCCAGTTTGGTATTGTCTGCAAACTTGATCAGGGTTCACTCTGTTCCCTCATCCAAGTCATCGATGAACAACTTGAAGAGCACCAGGCCCAGTACTGATCCCTGGGGGACACCACTGGCCACAGGCCTCCAACGACTCGGCCCCATTTATCATGGCCCTCTGGGCTCTGCCATCCAGCCAGTCCTCAATCCACCTCACTGTCCACTCATCCAGTCCACACTTCTGGAGCTTCCTGTGAGGATGTTATGGGAGACGGTGCCAAAAGACTTGCTGAAGTCAAGGTAGACAACATCCAAGGCTCTCCTATTATCCATCCATTCAGTCGTCTCATCGTAGAAGGCTGTCAGGTTGGTCAAACATGACGATGGTGAATCCATGCTGACTACTCTTGATCATCTTCTTTTCCTTGACGTGCCTAGAGATGGTCTCTAGGGTGAACTGCTCTACCACCTTTCCAGGGACGGAGGTGAGGCTGACCAGCCTGTAGTTTCCCATGTCCTCCCTCTTGCCCTTTTTGAAGACTGGAATGACCCTGGTTTCTGCCAGGCACCTCCCCGGCTCTCCCCTCCTGCCTTTGGTAGGATGCCAAGGCTTGCGGGTCTCCGCAGCACGTTGGAGGCTGACAGCACAAGTGGTTGGTACACCACTCCTGGGCTATCTGCTTTAAGATGATATTATTATTTTTTTTTTAATAGAAAAGCGAGCAGAAGCTGTGCCAGATAATGCAGTCTAGTGCTGAATGGAAAATCAAAAAGTGTTGGAAACGCTTTATCCCTATAACCTGGCAAGGCTCCCTTCACTCACACAAGCTTTTACTAGGTCAAAATTTGCAAACAAACAAGCAAATGGTGCCAGCAGGAAAAAGGAGCTCGCAATATTTATGAACCTTTTACAAAGAATCCTTTCACAAATTCATTGTTTTAATTATCATTTTGTGTTTTTTCTTTAGCTAAGAAGCTTCCTTGAGTTCAAAATTAGCCAAAGCTGAATCATACCTTTTATTGTAAGGTATGATTCTGTTCAGCCACTGTATATTATGTCCTGGTGAGAATCTGTGTGTAAGTAGCTAGAAAAGAGACAAATGAAAAAAAAAAAAAAAAAAAAAGAGTAAAACCTCAGCTGTAATTTTCACATCAGCCTTTTACAGTCAGAGTACAATACAGCCGTTTTGTGGTATCATAAAGAGTTGTTAGTTGTTCTTCTGGTGATTTAAAGCCCTAAAATTGTCAACATAGTCTAGAGTATTACTGTGCACAAAAGAAAACTATACTGCATAAATTCCATAGCACCTTTTTCATTTTGCCATTGAAATAATAAACTCAATTACTGGAGAAAATGCGTGTGTAGGGGGCTTGTCATGGCTTTCATGAACTGGTATGTGTGAGTGTTGAATTATTTGTGCAGTTCACAAAAAATGGCAAATTTTGCAGACACATGAAGGTACATCAATATTCTGATGAGCAAAACTTACAAAGCAATATTTACACATCCATTGCAAGACTCTTACTTTCGTATCTAGAAATGAATGTCAAAGTGAGCATTACTGATGAGTAATAAGATGTTCCAGAGTTCGCCTTAACTCTGGCATTTAACTTCTGAATATCTATCTTTACAATTTTAATAATATTCTTTTAATATAGCTTTTTACATGATATGTATTTAGAGGATCAGACTCATAAATTGCGGATCCCCACAGATCACAGGAATAAGTGTATGCATTTGCAGTTCTTAACCTATGAGCTAGGATTTGGGGTTATATTATAATTTAAATCAAAGAATTTTAGTATATGCATAAAACACTTGGGGCTATCCCAAGTCCCAAGATGTGTCATCAACCCAGATATTATACAAAACTTTCAAGAAACAGAAAATTTAATGTCAGAGTTTAAAAAAAAAGGAAATTGTGATAAGAAATATGTTGAAAGATATTCTATTATCAGAGAGAAAGAGATAATAATAATAACACTTGATAGCTAAAAAATATAATCTGTAGAAATCTTAATGAAGTTTCATGATTCACGAGCTGTACTGTTAAATTTACTATCCCCATTTTACAACTAAGAAAAAAGAAATATGAAAGTGAACACATACATTTTCATATTTTGGGCTCATAAAACTTTGTAACTTAACCCATATTTACCCATCTAACTGTCATGATTTGATGTGCTAGTGACTGAGTCCTTAATACAAGTAAAAATTAACACACAAAGGAGGGAGAATGTGTGGTGGAGCGAGAAAGGCTGCCATTCTGACAGGCGCCTATTGATTAGCAACCCTAACAGTTGTTGGAAAGCATGATGGAAGATTTTTAAAGGCCAAGTAGGTCTTTCCCCTCCGAAAGAAGGTTCAACGGTTCTCAACAGTTCTCAGTCTCGAAAAGCATGAAAAACATTGTTTTAGTTTCTTTTCCTCAGATTAACTGGTCATCCTTTGGCTTCTCTACAGTCTATTCTGTTTTGGAATTTTAAAATTGAAAATCTTGCTCATTTTCTTCTTGCTTTTGTGCCAGGAGCTGAGGATATCTAGTACTCAGCATTCTGCCTGTGACAAACTGCAACTTTATAAGGAAATACTGCTGTTTGAACCCCTACTTTACCGCTGTGGATGACATATGTATGACATGCTGTTTTGTGTCCCCTATATGTTCTTTACCCTAACTAAGTCCCTAAGTATTCTTTTGCTCTTTTTAAAGAATTTACAGTGCCACAATTTTTAACAGAAATGGTTACCTAATCAAGTAATTCTATTGATTTCTATTAAATGCTTCAGCAGATTACAATCTCCATTTCAAGAGTGCGATTCTGTAATTTAGCTAAGTAGAGGTCAGAACTCCAAGGATTTTTTTTCTAAACCATCCTTTAACAGTTTTTCTATCATCTTCTTATCAATGAAAATTACACCGTGAAAACATTAGGTTCTCGGGGTTTTTTTGTTTTTTTTTTTTTCCTTTTCTCTGGCATGCTTAACTAGTATTTTTGTCTTCTTGCTGTCTTTATGCTTTTTGTCAACTTGCTGTGAATTTGGCTTTCTCTGTTGAGTACCTGTCTACATATGTCTTCATGCTGTCATGTACTGATAAGCACACTGGGAGAAGCAGAAACACAGCCCCCTCCTCGTTCCAGGCATTCGGTTTGGAAGGATTTCAAGGCCCCATCTTAGCAGTCTGATCTGGAGGGAGACCCCAGGTCTCCTAGTCCGAGTTCTGTACATAGATAATTACTCCTTAAAACAGCTTCTTTATAAAATGTGTATATATATGGGAATACAATATAAATATAAGCTTTCCATATATGTGTGTGTGTGTGTGTATGTATATGAACATTGCTTTTTGCTCAGGTTTTCACCCTTTTTGGGGAGAAGCTCCACCAGCCGTCTCTGAAGTTACTGCTTCCTCTGCTTGGCGCAGGCTGCTGGACTTTCCCCTGGGGAACCTGTTTTTCCGCTTTTGATGGCTGCAGCTGTAGTGTTAACTCCCCGAGGGAAGTGCGCATCCCTGGGAAAATGTTCAAAGTCGGATTCAAGTCCTGGACTTGTAGGGATCACTGGTGTTATCTCTGAGAAGAGTTAATAAGGAAGTCAGGAGGTTCTTCAAAGAGTGTCAGGAGGTTCTTCAAAGAGTCTGGAGAACAAGCTGTCCAGCAGACACTCTTGGATTGGTTTACATTGCTGCAGCTGGAAAGAAGAAACAAGCTTTTGACAAAGAAATTGCTGGCTTTCTAGATGTAGTTTGACCAGATGGAGGTTGACAAGGGTTGGCCATTCACCTGCATTTTGAAGCACTTCTTCTGAGACCTCCTGGTTTGGAATGGTGGCTCAGGAGACTTTCCAGAGTAGGTGAATGGTGCATGTGTGTGTGTGTGTATGTATGCATTGACTCCAGCGCTGACTCCAGCATTGCTCAGCTGCATGGCTTATAACGGTACTCAGCTTGCCCCTCCTGACCTCATTTATAGAGAGGTCCTTTCACCTAATGTTGACTCTTTCTCTATAGCGTCTGCTTGTCTGCTTAGGGTTTGTCAGCTTCCTATATATCATAAGTGATTGGCTATTGACTTGGCTGTCTTCTTTCCCTTGTAACTTGGGCATCCCTTTACACTTAAAGTTCTTCAGAAAAGGAAGAGCAAGACCCAGCACAGGAGCTCTTCCTCTTTTCTCCTGGCAGTCAAGCAGCCTTTCTCCTCTTT
This sequence comes from Crypturellus undulatus, assembly GCA_013389825.1. Classification (NCBI taxonomy): domain Eukaryota; kingdom Metazoa; phylum Chordata; class Aves; order Tinamiformes; family Tinamidae; genus Crypturellus; species Crypturellus undulatus. The sequence continues at coordinate 191,301 of VWPW01004698.1, read as the reverse complement.
TGCTAAACATCCCTGGAGCAACTCTTAACTCCATAAGCAGAACCCCAAGACCAAGCTAACGGGGGCTCTTGAGACACCAACCTTTCCTTTTAAAACAGTGGTGGAGTAAGAGGAAGACCCCTTTTCAGTGGATTCTGCTTCCAAAAGGTTCTTTGAGATACAAAAGCAGACTGAAGGTCTCTCTCTTTTTCTTTTTCTTTTTCTTTTTCTTTTTCTTTTTCTTTTTCTTTTTCTTTTTCTTTTTCTTTTTCTTTTTCTTTTTCTTTTTCTTTTTCTTTCTCTTTTTCTTTTTTATGAGTATGGGTTTCTGTTTTCCCATTAGTTCCACCTTAAGGAGGCCACCTCAGAATTCTGTGTACACTTAGCTTCACTTATTCTTTGTATAGACCATGCCTCTTCAATCCTTAATTACTCTAATAGTCTTCCTTTGTCCAATGGGAATATCTGTTTTAAAAATCCACTGAATATCTTGGTGGGTGTTTTCTACCACTAACCACAAGTAGTCCTTGGTGGACATCTTTGTGACATACCAGTGTTTCTGCCCTAGAGCTGGTTGGTTTCTGTAGTTCTCATTACATGGATTGGTTAGAGGAGTGTCCCTTGCCAGAAACTGACTCCATGATCATAGTCACTCACTAGCTAAGCCAAGATATGACTGCAATGATTCTTTCACGGATGAAGACAATTTTAGCTCCAGTAAAATTAGTACATTTTTGCACCATTTTTGCACCATTTTTTGGTACATTTTTTGGTACATTTTCTTAAAACACTGCTTTTCAGTGCAGGACTTCTTAGTGCCCACCTTGCCTCCAGTTAGAAGTAGTTAATAGCTCCCTGGATTACCATTTGCTTGTTTATCCTGGTTGGGGATGTCTTGATTAACCACAGAAAAGTTTCTACCAGGCACATGCAGCTGGTGTGTTGCTGTATAATGATGACAAATTGGACAGGACTTTTTGATCAGCATGTCATAAGGGCCCTGCTTGTCTGTGTCGACAAGCGGAGGGTTTTCCACTGGGGAAAGGTTGGGTGAGGGTTTCTGAAACCCCCAGGCATTTCTCCCCATCAGGCCTTATTCCTCATTGCCACATAAGCTTGTCCTTACGTCTTTGGTCCAATGTTTGCCAAACAAATGACTTTTGTTCCATTCTTGATTTTGCAGTGAAAACAGCCTTGAAGTTATTATTTCAGTCAGTAAAGGAGATAGTAGCCTTTATAAATAGACTCCTGTATATTATGCCTTTACCATTTATACTAAATGCCTTCCTAATTAATGTCAGAATTTCATCTTAGTCATGCGAGCGATTTCTGTCAGCTACATGTTTCCCAGACTGAGCTGTCTGGCATATCTTTGATATTATGGGCATACTCTTGCTCTGAGACAAAAATATCTGGCTAACAGTGCTTGTATATAATTACACTGACAATATGAGTGAAATTTGAGCATATATCTCAAAGAAAAAATACAGATAAGTTGTCTTTCCTATGTGTTTTTTTCTCTATTCAGTTCTGCATTTGATTATGTTCTGCTTTCTCTACTTTTGCTTTCTATTTTCTTGGGCTTCTGATTTCTATAATATCTGCTCTTTCATCTAGCATCTGACTTATTTCCAGTCCTATAGCAGATACAGTTTTATTTTTCAAACAATTGCAAACTTTGACTCTTCCTAATTTTGTCTTGCCTTTGCATGCAGTTCACATTCACCACAGTACAATTAACCTCCTGTGAACTGATTTTTTCTTGTTTGCATTCAACACAATTAGATTTTAATTTCAAAAGCCTTGCTGTAACTTCAAATATTGTATCACTTGTGTGCTCTGTCCAACTGTAAATAGTATGCAGACTATTCATATTCAAAGTAGTAATCCAGTCTTTGCATGTAGCAGTCTCTTAAATATTTTTTTCCATGATTTCCTCTTTCTACCTATTCTTTGTTTCTCTCCAGCTGTGGTCTGCAAACTTTTGCAAAATGCTTTTACTTCTTATAAACACAACGGATTTGCCCAAAGGTTGGGCATTTTTTTTTCCAAAAGTTTGTGCAATCTTTTATGTGGTTTCTTGCAAATCCACTCTGATAATATTTTGTAGACTTATCTTTAGAATCTTGTTTTGTGTTGCAACTGCACTTTTTTATTGGCTTACAGTTTAGTACATATAGAGTTGTTCATGTCTCCCCCTTTTTGATTTATGTGAAGCTCATACCCCTTCAACTTTACCTTCAACTTTACCCTGAAGAATATTGCATATTTCTTTAGTGCTATATAACATCTGTCTTGCTCTTTCTCACCTGTATAGAAGCTATTCAGCAAACCTGACAATATTTTTAGGTCACTTTTTCACCTTCTCAGGAAGAGAAAAAATATTTTCCCACTTTACTGACATTGTGTAATGTATTTCTGAAAGGTTGGAATCATACTGGAGTCCTTAGTGGTTTTCCTTTTCTTCCACTCATGTATGTTGTCCATTGCTGGTACTACATTATTTTCTGAGATGGTAATGAAAGAGCACTCCAAATCAGGGTTTATAAGGTGAATCCTTATTATAACCAAAGAGAAGCTAACATGGGAGAAAAATCCTAGTGTCCTGCTCCATCATGTGAGCAGCATTGACTGCCCAAAGCAAGAACTATTTTAAAACAGAATGCTGCAGGCTTCTTAAAGTGCCTTTACCATGAGTGTTATTTAATGTTCACAGGTGTTATGTACTTAAAAATGTCTCTGAAGTCAGATGAGGAAGAAACTAAATGGTATATTTATGCACCAAATTTAAAAGACTAAGTTTAAAAATTGGCTTCTAATAACTCACTGTTTAGGAGTTCCTGCATTCAGAAAGTTGTTCAATGCTGTTTTTAATGGAGATATTCCAGAAAACTGCTTTCAGTTCCCAAATGACTGATCTCCTTCTAATTGAGTGAAACTTGCCAACTCTCAGATCTACAAGATCTACAAGAAGCACACACAGTGCAGGTACAGTATTTTAACATAAGAAAGATTTAATTAGATACCATGCTTCGAAAATCATCATAGCTGAGACACCACCATTTTGTTTCATTTTATATACAGGAAAGAAACAAAATGGAAACGGAAGATAACAAGAGCCTGTTTGCTTATTCCTTGGCTCTTTTTTTTCCAAATAAATCTTTTGCTTCTTCTCTAACAAATGTTCTGGTAGCTTGCTAGTGAAAATAAAAATAGGAAGTTAGACAATAGTTTGTGGAAAGCCTTTTCACTTGGGAAGTAACACTCCAAAGTAACTTGAGTATAATCTGTAATAACTCCAAGTATAACAGCGAAATAGAAAGTAAGCAGCAACAGCGAGTGCCTCCCAGCCTTGGCGGTGACTGCAGCTCTCTGGCTGAGGGAGCTGATGGCTAAAGGCAACTGGGGCTGAGGCTGATAGCTCTCCTTTTAGGTCTAGATCACTCTCTTAACAAGCGTATAGATTGGTAGTGTATATAAGATTCTGTGGAGTAAAAAAGTTTCAGGAAACTGTTTTCCAAAATACTAGTAAAAGTGAGACAGAATCATCTATAAAATGATCTAGTGCATAGGACAAGGTGTACTTAAATTATAGCTAGAAATCATGGGTGCTCTGTTTTGGTTTTTTTTTTTTTGCATAATGCTTGAAATGGTGAAGACAGTGTATTCAGTTGACCTTAGCTGCTATTACAAAATGTTTATTGAATATTCTTTTTCTGAGAGGAAAATGAGTATTTTTCAAGTAAATTGACATTGAATAACAGTAAACGACCAAATGAAATTTGTTTTAGAAAGCTGATTACAATGATATTTAACATTTGTTATAAAGACAAGAAGACTCAGGAAGGTTTCACTGTCCCATCCATGTCCCCTTGCAGTTTGGTTTTGATTTTAGTATTCCTGTGCTCTAAAAAGTATAACGCAGGTGATGGGATTTTGGCACAGACAGGAAGCACTACATTTTGAGTAATATAACTGTTTTGATGAAATTTGGATCCTGCCTGGAGGATGACTCAGCTAAATAAGTCTTATCCACTCATCTGCTTCACATGAAGAAGCAGGCAGCCAGTTTCTGAGCAAGCCAACTTTGCTGTCTCCTACAAATTCCCTGGAGCTGCTTCCCACTTTTACCAGCTGTAAGGGATAGAAGACCATGAAGAGCCACGGAGAAAGCGCACTGAATTCAGAAGTGCAGATGCAGACTCACAGGGCAGCTCTCTCCACTATCTAGATGTGCAAGAGGAGTAAACTGGTCTAATACAACTGTCTATTGCTCTTCCTCTCCCAATTTAGGAAGAAATGTGTGAGGCCACCAAGGAAGGAAGAAGCAGCAAAGCGGAGGGGAAGGCAGCGGTATAGATGTAGATGTAGGCAGATTAAAACTGTCAGCTCTTGGGGCTGTCAGCAAGGATGAACTGTCTGTGAGTTGGCAAAGGGAGAGTTGGTGGACAGCAAAGCTGTTGCAAGCAGTGAGAACAGGGAAGAGGGATGTGGAGAGTGCCTGCGCTGGACAGGTAAGTTAGCTTGCTTTCAGTTGCCGAAAAATGCTACCAAAATAAAGTTGACAAATAGAATCTGACTATAAAATCAAGTGTGGGCTAAATGGATAAGCACTGTGGGACTGTTCTTATATATTTGTATTGAAGGATATTCTAGATATACAGAGGACCTTGACCTCAAGGTCTTTAATAATTTGCAGCAAATAAGAGTCTGTTTTTTTTTTTTTCTTTTTTTTAGCTAGCTGTCTATCTATCACAGCCATTAAAGATGGTTGTTTTTCCCAGTTTTCATAGACAGTCTTCATTTTGGAGTTATTTGTCAATAACTGAGATAACATTTGATACAGTATTTGTTGTCTCTCACATAAAAGTGGGCCTAGATAATGTCACTGTGCAGGTTCTAACCCTGTGCTTTCTAAACTGTCTTTTCAGCTTTTTGGTGACTGAAAGAGCACGTATTATGAATACCCACAATCCTGTTCCTGCCACATGAAGGAGAAGTCAATATTTATACCCGATAGTTGATAGAATTCATTAAATATATTTTGCTAAATAACACTCTGTATTACATATTCATTGTCTAATATTTGCCCACAGAAGAAGTATTTGTTGTTTGAACTGAATCCCTGGTTAAGAAGAATTAAACGAGGACAACATATTTAATATTTATTTGGTAGAACAACACAGTAGACAGGCAGGTGAGAGAGAGTGCAAATATAAGAGGAAGAAAAGTGATTAAGTGACATGGTCAGAACACTAAATATTTCTTTATGACTACAGTGATTCTGAGGAAAACACAAGCAAGAAAGGCGTGGATATTTGGATTTTAGATTTTAAAAGTTAAGTATTTAAAATAGCAATATTTGAGGAGGTCTGTAAATTAATATTCATAGCATGTATATTGATTTGTCCAAAAATACATGCTTTAGGAAAAATCCAGAGGTGATATACTTTTCCAAGTCTAGACATTCAGTTTCTTTTGGAACTGTTTTGGAACATCATACGGGAATTTTTTATTTTTCGATTGTTTCAGCTTCTGATGTAATTTTAGCAAGAAATAACTAAATTTAGCAAGAACTTTTACTACAACAAAATCTAACAACAAATGCACATTGCTGAGAGCTGTTAAACTTCTCAAGGCCGTTCTGAAGCATTAACTTAGGGAGAAATTGTAGGGAGCAATGGGATTTTGTGAGAAACTATACTGCAGAATTTTCAAACAGAAAGTGCTTTAGATGGTAGTTTTTTCTGATAACATAGCAAATAATGTTTTATGCTTGTAATAAAAGTAGCACATCTTGCTCTGTTTTTTGAAATATATTCTTTGAGGACAAATGGAAGTCACACCTGTTCAGACAGAAAGGGTTTGGGCCATTTATTTAGTGATTTGAGGGGGGAAAATTATATATACACACATACATATAAATATATACATATATAATAGAATTATTATTATATTTACTGTATTATCATATTTATAAATATCAATTATTATCTATATATACTTTTATATTTATTATATATCATTATATAAATATATTTTATATTCTATACATTATATATAAATAATATAAATAGATAAATATACATATAATATAAATAGATAAATATATATAGTATATATAGTATATATTATATATATAATCTACTAGCAGCAAGATGCCCCAATATGTTTAATATTGAATTTTTATTTTATAAAAGCTTACTGCCAGAAGTAAATATATCTCTGCTTGTCTAAATATAAATATAAATATAAATATGAATAAACTACATCAGATAGATAGTGTAATGTTTATTTTAGCAAGTATGTCTTTGCATATATGTCTGTGAGTAGAATTTCAACATGTGCATATAATCACGGAATAATCCTACATCCTTTTCATATATTGGTTTCTAGCCATATTTTTTCCCTGCTCTGTGTATTTGTGGCTTTTCTAGGAATGTTTTTTTCTCTATCTGTATACACTTGAATATAGAATTTAGATCTTTCTAAATATAGAATATAGAATTTAGATCTTCTGACACCAATAACTTTTTTTTCCAATCACAATTAAGTGCATCATTAAAATAAAGGCATTTGAAGAATCTTTACAGGATCGTCCTTAGAAATGCATCACATGCATCACATTTGTGGTTTCCATGTGCTTGTCCTGCTGTCCTTGCATGGTTTAACCACAGACTACTAACCTTGTTAAAGCAAGCCTGAAATAACAGTAAAACTATATAACTTCAAATTTAATTTTTATTTTATATATTTTTGAACATCCCCAGCCAAGTTCAGAATAATTAACCTCAATTTTGAACTGGATAGTAACTTACCACAAAACAAATCTATGATACAGATATATCAACTGTGAATAAATAATTCAGTTTATGTTTGTCCATCATATCTTTAAATTCCCTAAGTGGACTCCCAAACCTTTTATTGAAGTGATATTCCCAAAACAAATGTTCCCCATGATTGATTCCTACAGACATTTGCTGTTACGAACCCTTCTCTTCATTGTTTCGGTATGTTGTGGTGGAACAGTCTTCCTGTGCCTTGTCATTGCTCTGTGTACTACACTTCTTTTATAATGTGGTATTTTTTTGTCTTTGGCTTTGACTTAGTGTTTTTCTCTTCTCCAGCATCTTTTTGTGCTGCTATCTTCCTGTCTTGTGGGATCTTAGTAAATGTTGCAAATATCCATACCTCCCATTTTAATAAACGGGAGATTGGTGTTATGTACTGAAGAACAGAATTGTACTGTCTGAGATTTTACCTCCTTGTAGCAATAAGCAAATTATCTGATATTATTTAAGCTCACGCTTTTCCTTTGTCATATAAAATCCTTTTGTTTTTATCCCTAATACCAGCTTTTCTGTGGTAAAACAAAGAAGAATACAAGAAGGAGGGACCACGCAGGAACAAAGCAGCACAGAAAAGAATTGTTCAGGGAATTAAAATCAACTGGAACAGAATGTAAATGTTAGGAGGCTGGTTCCAGGTATTACTGAATCGCTGCCGTTAAATCCTTCCGTGCCTAGACAGTTTCTGTTTTTCACATGCAAGATACAGCTGTAAGCAGCACAGCGCGGCACCTGTGCCGAGGGGGTGATGGCAAAACCACGAGCACAAAAAGCGCTGAAACTGCTGCTGTGCAGCAGCCATCTTGCTCCACTCCCTTATGGCCCTCCAGTTTGCTCTTCTGGCTGTTTTCTTAAAGTTATAGCAGTCTAAATTGGAAAAAAAATAGTCAAGATTTCCCTCTGGTGTATTTCCAAATCTGCGTGCTTTCTGTTGTCACATCTGCAATTACTGTGAAGTAGAAAAGGACCTTGTTAGGGTCAGGCATCTATGAAACCGAGATATAAAATGTTCTCTCTGGAGAAATAGTTCTTTGCCCCCTGGTGGTGAATTAATTTTGAAAAATATTAAAAAACACTTCTAGGAAAATTTACTTGAAATTAAAAAGAGACACTAATTGCTTCAGTGAATACAAATAACACTGCTAAGCAATGCTTAATGTGTCATATAGAATTAAGATCCAAAATGAACAAGCACTGTGGATCTTTGATAGTCACTGCAGAATCGGACTCAACATCACCATTTGAAAACTGCATGAGATCTTCAGCTTTTCAGAATCATGTTCTTATTTTGCTTATTTTGGGGGTTCAACCCATGTGTCTTGAAAACATACTGCAGTCCTGGGAATACCTGATTACTGTAAGTGAAGGAGCGATGGCGTTACATTAATCTGTACAACATCTTCAGATGTGCCCCTCTCTGGAGATTTCTAATATCATCCATAGAGTGAGAGTTCCCATTCTGGGCGACTACAGTAACATTCCCTGAATGAAAATATTGAAAGACCTGTACATATGTCTACAAATTGTCTTGAGACAATTTTTGTCTGAGTACTCTGAGCATCTCCATCTGTGAACAACATACTGGAATAGCATTCCTAGAGTAGTAATAACAAAATGGACATGGAAAGCCATCCACTTTCAATTCAAGTCACAGATGTATCTGCAAGGTGTCAAGACTATATTATTTAATACAAGTGTAACAATGTCTAATAACTGTTATTATTCTTTTAATTCCTTAACCTCCTTAATGTCTGCCTGAGTGTTCCCCTGTGTTGATGTTCTTCTTAAAAGAAAATACGCATTGAAGTAAGACAGACTGTTGTCATGTCATCTAGAAAAACATCATGCATTTATGTTGGAAAGAGGCCATTTATAAAGATCAAGTCTTTCAGATGTTGATTTTATATTATTAGGATATGGGTGTTATTCTGAATTTGAGCCCTCTTTAATTATCCATCAGTCTCATTTTGCGTGATGCTAGTGTGGGTTCAAATAACTTCCAGGTTTGGAAAATTTCATCACAGGGTATGACATGCTGGGTTTGGGCCCTAATTATGTAATATATCAACAACAACAACAACAAAAGCATAACTAAAAGGAAGGGCTGAGCTGCCCAGGCCAGGGATAATAAATAATACTGTTTTGCGTTGCATAGCCTGTAATATAACCAGCTTTTGTTTTTTATCTCTGTTGCTTTTCCTTCTCTTTCCATTCCCATATTTCTTTCTCATTATTTTGACTTATGGCTGGCCTAAGGTAACAGCTGGGCTACCCAAATGGCATATTCCTTACAAATCTTTCAGTGGGCAGGATTGCCATAGAGTAATCCTATTCCCACTTGTTTCTCCCGCTCATGCTGGGTGCTATCTCCCCTCACTCCCCACTTCCTTCTAACCCAAGTGTTTGTGTGGCTGTATTTTAAACCAGATCTGTGAGACGATTTGGTGCAAAAACAGAGCGGCTGGAAAGGCAGTGACCAGATCACTCGCCTACGAGGACAGCAGGCTGGCGGCACCTCCGAGCAAGGTCGCTGCCTCCCGGCTCGTGGCCGGTGCCGGGGAGCCCGCTCGCCCCGTGCGAGTCCTCAAAACGCTCTCCCAGCTGCGAAACACAATTCCTGCCTCTGCTCTGCTTAGCCTCGCTGCTCGGGGAGGCTTCCTTTGAGCTCTCGGGGTATGGTTATACAAAGGATTTTCCAATAGGAAAGCCAGTTTAAGCCAGGCAGTTTCCTGCCTGCTTTGCCCTCTTGTTCTTGCTCCTGCATCACATTCGCGTCCCTTGATTGTGCTGGTGCAGCTGTTTCTGTGTTGTGCTGTAAATTGGATTACTGAAATAAATCTGAGTGTGTGTGTGTGTGCATGTGCATACATGTGTGTGTGAACATTTTTTTTTCTTTTTTTTTTTTTTGAATCTGGATCATTTCAGTCATCTGATTTACAACGTGGCCCACAAAGCCTTGAATTAGCAAAGGGTGAACAGTGGCGCAGAGGTGGGAACCAGCATCTGCGCTGGGGGAGGGCACAGGAAGCCCTTGAGCCAGCTTTGTTAACGGAGAAAAAGTGCTGTTGCTCCACAGCCCCATACACAGCACCCAAAGGAGGCAGGCAGAAAGGGAGACGGCAGTAACTGGAATAGACTGGAGAGCAGGCAAACTCTTGGATTGGTGGAGATAAAATAAGGTGGTGCATTAATAAGCTCTTTGCCCTTGGTCTAGTGGTACTCATTTGAGTCACCAAAATAGCAGGCTGTTTGGCGACTCAGATTGTGATCATGTGAATTCTGCCGGTCTTGTGAAGCATGTTGGTCTTCAGCGGTGTTAAAAATGCTAATAATAACCAGTTCATGCCTCAGGCCTTGGATGCTACTGTCAATTAGTGTCAGAACATAGATTTATTTTAACAGATTACATTCTTGTATATGCTTCTTGCCCCTACAGTTTGCAAAGCATAGCTTAGTGTAGTTAAATCAGTGATAGCTGCCAGCAAGTGCAGACGACTTCAGGACAGAGTGAGGAAATGCCATGATTACCTTTGTAACTCCTGATATCCTTAAAATAAAGGAACTGCCCAGCTGGGGAAACCATATACAAAATCTGGTGTTCCACTTAAAAACACAGTCCTCTAGCCATTTATGTCATGTATCAGCCTTAGAAAAAAATACTAGTGTCTCCCAGCATGAGTACTTTTAGGTCGTAATGGGGACATTGTGTGTAACTCTACTTTCTTCTTTACGTCTGTGTCAAAGTTAACAACACTAAGATTTAAATTGTCATCCCTAGTCTTCTCAACTTAGCAGTCACTGCACATGTCACTGGGAATTTCCCTGGTATATTGTTTCAGACTTATTGCTAAGGCAAGCATTGCTGAATTGGTTTAAGTTTGCTTTGTATTTTAAGACTTCCTCTGAAACCATAGGAGTATTGTCTTTAAAAAATTATTTATCTGATTTATTTTATTTTCAGTCAGTTTAATATGACCTGGATTAATTAAGGTGTTGGAGAGGAGGGAAATACTCCACTGACTGATCATGAAATCCTTCATGACTTTAAAACATGAAAATGGAAGAATGAGAAAAGCCTAGGCCTTTAGTATGGAGGTGCTTTTAGCATGTTCGTAGTTCAGTTGATTTTTGTGTTACACTATGAAATACAGTATTTTCTTCCCAAACTTGCTGGGTTTACTACTGGGGTCCTGAATGATTTTAATGAAAACATTTAAAGTCATCTCATAGTCTAGAAACAAAAGGAAATCATTTTCAAGAATGTTAAATTTAGTATCAGACCTTCTATTCCAGTAGTTTAAGGAGTAAATTAAAAATCACTTCAAATTTAGTGCATTGTTAAAACTAATTGGAATAATGTAGATACTGACTTAAGCGTAAGATAGCTCTTAGATATGTATTTTAAGTAATCACAATTGCATTATCATTAATGGATTTTACTTGAAGAATTCCAAGATGTTTCCTTCAAAATAGCTCTCATTTTTTATTGCTCTCAAAAGTATTGAAGCCACAAACTATCTACAATTGGTGGTCAGTGTGAGGGCAGTTTCCGTTATTCTTGGGGAACTGTGTGCATTACTTGCTTTTATCAGATTTTTTAAAGTTGCTTTAACTTTAGTTTCAGCAACTGAAACCAGCAACCAGAGATGAATTTTTAAAGAGATCTTTCTTCATAAATACGGAATGATGAAAAATAGTATCAAAATGACAAATGCTTCATTTCAAAGTTGATCATTTCAATATAACTAAGAAGGCTAAGCAGCTAATAAGGCAAGATGAAGTATATATGGAAAAATATAGACTGTAGAAGGGAAGAATCTGGAAAGCATATCTGAAGAGGATTGGAGTGCTATTAATCACAAACACTAAAAGAATCATTACCTGGTTTAAAAATGATACTACCTTTCTGAACTCTCCATTTGCCACTGGCTTCGGAGGGTGCTTAGCATCTTTAAGGGGTCTTTCACAACTGGAAGAGTTTGTAAGGTCTAGAACCAAAGCCTGGTATTTGTATACAATAAGAGAGGAGGTTTGAAAACACAAAGGGAGACATAGCGAAAACACAGCAATTATGCTGTGAATACAGGTGTGCAAACCAGAACTGATAACAGATTAAGAAAGTAAGAGGGAAGAAACTGATCTGTACTTGAACAGATTCAGTTACTCCATCAAAACAAAGCAGCTGATAAATTAATTAGCCCTCCCTTTCTTTTCTCTTTCCCTTTTCTTTTCCTTTTCCTTTCCCTTTCTCTTTCCCTTTCCTTTTTTTGTCTTGGCTGTTTGACCATGTGAAGGAAGCATCTTTTTTTGGCTGATAAAAATTCTTTTTCTTTGAGAAGGATGAATTACAGAGAGACTCTAAACCAGCCATTGTTGGTTAAATGGTTATTTCCTGGCAAATGGGTTTAGGTGTCTTTCAGAAAATAGCCAGAGGCAGAATCATGATCCTAAGGGCCCAGTGGGCATACATATGGCACACGCAGCCGTAAGTTTAAATATCAATCTAATTAATATTTAAACAGTTTATACAAATGGGAACTGTTTCAGTGGGAGAGAATACCTAGCACTACTGTATACTTTATGAGTTGGAAAATTGATAAAGGTTGGCGCATGCCTTTATTCTCAATTTAGCAGAGCACCTTTTAAGGCCACGTCTCACTGTCCCCAGACGAGATCCAGCGCAATGTTACACGGAGCAGCGATTTGGTAAACATGGCCTAATTCCTCCCGTAAATCTAGGCATGGGTGCGTTTCGCATTTGAAACTTTTTTAATTGGAAAAAAAATGTTGAAGTTGTTTCAGTTCATGGATATGCAGGGGATGGCTGAGTTTTTCTTAAAGAGAATTCTCAGAATTTTCTCTTAAGCAGGCCTCGCCTGGAGGGAGATAAAGTAAACGCGGCATTCCAGGGAGGCCGCCTGCACGCAGGAACCAAAGAACGAGTCCTTCGCTGAGAATCTGCACCACGGAGCCAGCGTAAGGTTTTCGTTTGATTTCCCGCTCAGCCTTCGCGCCCAGCGCTAACCCAGCAGGCAGACGCCGAAGCGGCCGCCGCCGCTCCCGGCCGCCCGGGCGCCTCAACGCGGCGAGCGGCGAGGCCGGAGGAGGAGGAGGCCGCGCCGCGGAGGAAGGACGCGGCAGGAAAGGGAGGGCGCGCGGCCGGC